>CM038705.1:16555753-16758253 GCA_021613375.1 Megaleporinus macrocephalus | reverse complement strand
GTGTACATGGTCTGAACAAGGCTTGGTTTAGCAGCTGAAGTAGTAGGAATCTCATTTTTTGCCTTAATGTCTCACAGATCTGATGATGTTAGAGCTGTGTGGAAACGCAAATCCTGGTCGCTTTCATTTGTGATACCAGACTAGAGAGAAGGCCATGTGACCTTATGGTTTTAGTGTGGCAGTAGCGTCTAACCTTAAGTTAGTGTCAGAAATGGTGCAAAAGCATGCAACTATTTTTCATCTTGTTCTACTATCAGACAGCAGAGAGCTGGTCAGAGCTAGTTTTCTTTGCAACAAAGGCTTTCAACAAAGGTTGTTTCTGCTGGTAAGTTTGTCGTTCATTAGGCCTGTAGTTCAATTCACTGTTACTGACTCGGAGGTGCCCATGCAAGTTGTTTTCAGGGCACTGGTTTGTTCATATTATTCACAGATGAGGGTCAGTTGGCTCCACAAATGTAAACCAAGTTAGAAACTTTGAAGCTGGGCAAAACAGAGAAATGAGGCCTGCAACACGAACACAGTCTAATCTATTTACATGGTTTTTGTGACATAAACGAATAACCACAGCCATGTTAAATACCTACGATCAGTTGAAGTTATTACGATCGGGCAATGTATAATAATTCAGACACTTTTAAAACCCCTGAATTGACACAATAAAACTTACCATAAATGGCCACAAAACTGATAACTTTGAACCTCCAATAAACAGCCATTCTCTTAAACAGCTACTCAAGAAGACACCTGAGATGCTTTCCAACAGGACTGAAGCTGTTTAACATATGATGAGAACTTGTTGGTCTCTAAAAACTACTCAAAGTCAGTCAGAGTGGTATGACAGAACTGTCAGAACTGTTCACAGTGACAAAGATAGAAACCAGACTCACTCACACATTATTACAAACAGTGGTTATGAATGCTCTGCCTGGTTCTGCCCTAAGATGTACAAATTTAAAAACACATTCTTAATTGAGAGGTAAAGGTAGGTGTTGTAAAGCAAAACAGTCCCCATTTTTTCCCCCTAAAATCACTTAAAACCTTTATTTTACCATTTTATCATCCTTTAAACACCACCATAAAGAAATCTGAGTCTGTAAGTTTCTCTACAATTACATCAAAATTCTGATTATATCTCAGACAAAATTAAATGAGATTTTTGAAAAAAGCTGAAATTCCCTTTTATACATCAAACACATATTTCTGTTACGATGTCTGGCTACTGTTCTGTCCTCAACATCAGAATCAGAATCAGAATCGGACTCTATTGGCCAAGTATGCTCACACATACAAGGAATTTGTATTTGGTTACAGTGGCTCACAGTGCACGATAACTAAAATTACAGAAGTAACAAACACATTTAAACTATCCATCCTTCTACACACACACACACACACACACACACACCTGTAAACTTAACATGTGCAGAGTTGTATATTTAACCTTAAGAGCAGAGTGCAGCAGTAACGGACAGCGCAGACTGAATTAAATAGATATAAATATGGAGAACAGAAGAGTCACTGGTTGAGACGGTAGTACAGACTGTTCTAAGACACTATCAGATAAATATCTAATAGACGAATAACATAATCAAGCTATTAGAAGGTAAGATCACAGTGACTACTGTACCTCTAAGAACGCTGGTGGAGCTCCAGGAGCAGAAGGGCCCAGAGGGCTAGAGGCCATGCCCAGAACCATGACCTTAACCTGGGACACAACACTAACCAAGAAAGTATCCCTTATCAGAGCTCCCAAAACAAAAATACAACACTTTCCTGTCCCTCTCACTCATTCACAATGATACAGAAGATAGAATGAACAGAGAGAGAGAGAGAAAGGAAAAAGAGAACAGGCATGAAAATGGCAAGAGACAGATGGAGAAAGAAAGACAAAGTAAGAGAGCGACAGGGTGAGGATGTGTCTGAAGAGTAATCCTTGGAAAAGTGAAGCGTAGCCTATAAAGTCCGAAGGGCAAAACAACCAGCAATGGGCGGGGCCACCCCCCCGCCCCCCCACCACCACCATCTTTACATTCATAATGTGTGTGTGAGTTTTCACACTAAATTAAACCAGTCCAAGAGTCCAAACGAGCTCCAGAGCTCTTAAAAATACTATCAGTGTAGACGTGAATGTGAACTTTAACATTCTGCTACAAACAAATATTTACAAAACCTATACTGCTGCAAAATGCATAAACTTAATACCTAAATAAGTATGAACATTTATGCAATCACAGAGCAAAGTAAATTAAAGATAATTAAGAATAACACTATCAAATTATTAAAATATTTGTCATAATAATAATAATAATAACGATCTTATAAACATGTGTGTGTTTAGGCCAGAATGTGTGTGTGTGTGTGTGTGTGTGTGTGTGTGTACCCATAAAAACATGTTTGCATGTTCTCTGCAGGATGTCGTACTCCACCCAGCCACCTTGCATGTTTTGAAAGCAAATGGAGGAACAAATGCATCCATTCATCAGATGGAGAGGGAGGGGAGTCGGAAAGAAGGGAGGAAACGTAAACTCCAGTAAACTCCCAGGTGCACCTCTCCTCAAAACGTCCATTCACAGAGTTCATAACCGCACTCGCAAAAACACTCAGAAACACACTGGCCCTCACCAGCAGATTCATCAGCACCTGTGAGCCTCAGTACAAGTTTAATTACCAAACTTCCTCATGTTCGCAGTTCAGACTGAAGCCCTTCAAATTCCCACCTTTGAAACTTTGCACCAGTTTAAACTGCACATTTAAATTCAAACTCAAGTGACCAATTTGGTCTGAAAAACAGGTAAATATTTATCACACAATCACTTTCACATTTCACGTTTCTACAGAACCCAAAGTTTCCTTAATTTAGGCAGCTGTGTATGCAGTAAACGCACGAAAAGTATAGAGCCTTGTTTCTGGTTATGTTAGAATGAAATACGCACAAGTTTCACGTGCACATTTCATGCGCCACATATCCAGTTTCCCAGTAAACAAACAAAAACTAATGTAAAATGTTATTTAGTATGTAGTAAAGATCATGTCTTATAGCAGTTTTTACAGTGCCCAGTCTCAGAACTGAGGAGGATAACACTGAAATGCTTAGATTTCATGTATATGATAACGCAGGACTTCCTTTGTAACTCATATCTCACACAAACATATCTCACACTTCTGTGAGGCAACAAACATTTGTTTTCTATAGTCCCTGTAGACTGTTAGCTAGCATGCTCTTTGTTATTTCTAAGAAGTAATAAGAGCGTGCAGACTCCCAGTTCAAGCCCTGCCTTAGTTTATTAGTCCTCCAATCAATGCTTAGCAACAGTTGCCATTAGTGTCTGTTTTGAGTCTTGAGCTCATTATCAGTGCACCAGTGTTTGACTGGGAAGCTGCACCAGAGGTCAAAATATATACCTGGGGCAAATCCTGTTACCTGTATACCATTTCCATCAATTTCCAAATACAAAAATACAGTACTTACAATGTGTTTAGTACTTTAGCTGGATTAAAGCTACATTTCAGATCAGTCTGATCTGAGCACAGTTATGTTGTCTTGAGTGGACGCATGCTGTGCAGTTGGCCCACCCATTTTTTCATTAATGATCTGAAATAAGGTCTCTCGCTCTTTAACTCAAAAGTTTTTCTTTTTAAATGTTTCTAAAAAAGAAAATCCAAAAACATCTGCACAGCTCATCACCAACTTGCTGAAAGAGCGTTACCAGCTTCTTCAGCGCTGGCCTACTGGGAGGGATGATCCAGTCAGAATTTTATTTTTTAAAATAACAGCTGTTTATCAAATACGTTTTTCTCATCAAATAAAATAGCTAAATTAATAATAATTAGTAATAATACTAAATAATACTAATAAGAATAACAATCGTAAGAACATGTTTCCTATTCAGTCATTCAGGTAACACTCGCTTATTCTTATAAAATATTCATATATGTGAGACAAGATTAAATAAAATACTCTTTTTTTTCAAATTATATGAAAGTAGCATCACACAACATTTAAACATAACATATTGTGCGTGTGCAAGGGTTAGGTGATTAGCTATATTACTAGAGCAATACGGACCAAATATCATAAACCTGTAGTTTTTAGGTTTAATGGTGATACACATTACATATCTCAGTATTTTCTAGGAAGTAGGTTAAATGTTTACTTGTGAGTTAAAGCACTTTCACAAGCACTTAATTATTAAAACAGACTGTGATTAAAACTAAATGCAGTGACAGGGTTTCCTTCAACGCGTAGACGTTTAAGTCGTGACAGGCTGCTGGAGTCTAATCAAAGTCTTTTTGTCCCATTGTTGCTACAGGGACCATATTTTTAGCAATAGGGTAGACCACTGCACTTCTCTTTAGATAAGGGACATCACTACTCCACCACCTGCTCTCATTACATATATTATAATATTACATAACATTACAGAGACTGTGATGAATAAGGAGAAGAGCTGAACGTGTGGTAGTTTAATAAGAGGTATAGCGTAGGTGGCTAACAAGTGCTTGGATATAGAAACTAAGGAACTACGGCGCTCCTTCAACAGTGTACATCAGCACGGCATCTCTCTTCATGCGCAGAAGAACTTGTGGAGGGTATGGGTCAGGTTTGCGCCCACAGGGTGGGGGAGTAACGGGGTTGGGCAGACAGTGTTAGAGAGGAGATGCGCTGCTCTGGCACAGCTTTATGGAAGAAATGGATTACATATTTGAACACAACATCAAACTATATCAATATAAACTCATATCTCATATCTTGTGCATAAATCTATTGATACACCTTAAATTAATATACTGTCCAGCCCTAGCAATCACAGCAATTGTTTCAAGAGGCTATTTCTATTCAGAGACGATGCAAAAGTGATTCAGTGCTTTTTCAAACAAAGCTGCTCAGAGACACTACAGGATCGGTTCAGCTGAACAGGAGGAATATGAATCAGGTGAAAGAATGCAAAAAGGTAATAATGCCATTTATCTTCATTCCCTGCAGGACAGGAGCTGCTGAGTTATAGTTATTAGGGGTTCTGTATCACTAAGTGTTCAGGTATCGCCTCATCAGCAGGAGGCGCCGTAACTGCACAATGAACAGCTCTTTCTAGCTCTCTCTCTGTGAATTACAATACAACATTCATTCCCTCCTCTCTTCACTCTTTTTTGGGACCATCCCTTGACTGACCACATCTCCATTTGACAAGGGGTTGTAGAAGGACGCTGACATCTGTGTGAGCTATTTTGAGGCTTCTTCCATTCGGTCCAGTGCTTCAAAGCAGCCACCAAGCAAGAGTCGCATATCTTGCAGACAAAAAAAGTCATGTAAAAATATGCCTGGACTGAGTCGGCTGTATTGCTGAGACAGCACTTCTCTTTCTTTCTCTCTCACAGACACATTCTTATGTTAAGATAAGATACTTAGAAAAGCTGAAATAATAAGCAATCTCTGCACCACTTAGCTGAAACACAAACATGTCCACAGACAAAATGTCCTGGAATGCCAGTTATGCTAGCCACAAAGGATAATAACAGACGTATGCAGCCCGAAGCTACCCAGCATAACAAAAGAAAGAGAGAGTACAGACAGAATGAAAGGGTGAGAGACAGAGATGGAAAAAGAGAGGGAGAGAGAGAGAGCGATGAGAGTTCAACCGGAAACAGTGGTATTCAGGACAGATCACAGCGCAAAATACACCACATTGTGTGTGCTCATGTAGCATACCTCATCATATTCCTCTGCTGCTCCATTGGCGTCTGCTGAACTGAGCTGCAACCTGTAGAGATCTGGATCAGAACCTGTGAGAGAGAAATAATAACATTTAGGCTTTTTCCCCCCACAATGTATTTTTATTTTCTAGAGACAAAGGCGTGAGTTTCTGTTCGTAGTTCAGCCCTCCTGGTCCGAACCAAAGCAGAAAAGGATACGCTGTGGCATTTTAGTTCTGGTTTGCTTAACATTCACACTTAACATATTTAACATCCCGAAATATATTAATAAAAATCATATGAGTAAAGGTCACAACTGACAGGGCGGATAACAGGACTTTCTCTAACTTAGCTCGTTGGTTTTATTTATGTCTTGCTTTTGCTTTAAAAGGCCACAGGACGTCCTGTGTTACTGTGGCTCTGAAGGATGCAAAGCAGAGTGAAATCATTGTAATGCACTCTTGACTGGCTTTTAGCTTTTACGAAATGGGAAAAACTTGAAGCCTTAACACAAAAAATGTGCAGTTTAAATGTTCATACTGAGTATTTTCTACTGACTTCAAACATTCATTAGCCTTGTTTGAAAACTGAAACTGTCTAATGTACATTTACCAATTTAGAGCTCAGGGGGTCTCAGACCGCTTGTTTGGTGCTCACCAGAGTTCAGATGGCAGACCTTTCACTTGCTTTAATGAACCACAGCAACTGTACCAGAGTTTGTTTTAAACAAATCAAAGTAGTCTGAAAACACCTCAAATCACAGCGAATCAATTAAGGCTATAAAAGAAACTATTACTTTGATGACAGGTTATTCAACTGAATTAACTGACAAATTCATCTTCTTCAGTGTGGCTTATAAATAAAGAGCTATAACAAGCTGTATTTTTCCTTTTCCTTTGATTTTCTTAATTCTTAAAAAATAAAATTTCACAATAAAATTCTGTGACATAAAGTGCACATATAAATAGAATATAAGTTTTGTCAACTTGGTGTCACTGTACTGACTTTGGTGCAAAATGTTTGTAATGTAAAAACCACAATGGCCCTTATTGTTTGATGTGTGAACCCTTTGAAATGACCTGGTTTCCTGCATTTGTTCATAAAAACAAGTATAGACAAACACAATGTCCTTAACCTAATATCACACAAACAATTATAAGAGTTCATGTCTGTATTGGATACATCCATTAAACATTCACAGTGCTGGTGGAAAAAGGTGAACCCTCGGACTTAATAACTGGTTGAACCTCTTTTGGCAGCAATAACCTCCAACAAGCGCTTCCAGTAGCTGCTGATCAGACCTGCACAGCGTTCAGGAAGAATGTTGAACCATTCTTTCTTACAGAACTGCTTTAGCTTTTCCTCATGTTCTTAGGAAGTCTGCTGTGAACAGCTCTCTTGAGGTCATTCCACAGCATCTCTATTTGATTCAGGTCTGCATCACAGTACTTCCACTGAGCTCTTATGGACAGCCACACTGACATTATTCTGTAGCATACCTTAATAAACTTGAGAATTCATTTTTACCTCAATGATGGTAAGCGGGCCAGGCCCTGAAGCCTTAAAGCAGCCTCAAACCACCGTACTTCACCGTTGAGAAGATGTTTTCATGTTGGTTTGCAGTGCCCCTTTTACATCATACATAGTGCTGCATGTTCTTCCTGAACAATTCAGTCTTGGTTTCATCAGTCCACAAAACATTTTCCCAGTAACGTTGTGGAGTGCCAAGGTATGCTTTGGCAGACTTCAATCGTGCAGTGATGTTTTATTGGAAAGAAGCAGCTTCCTCTGTGGTGTCCTGCCATGGACACCATGCCTGTTCAATGATTTGAGTATGGTAGACTCATGAACAGAGATGTTAACCAGTTCCCTCAAGCCTTTAGCTGTTACATCAGGGTTCTTTTTTTTACCTTATCAGCTTGGCTGGGAGCTCACTTCTAGGGAGAGTAGCCACAATAGCCATGATACTAAATCATCTCCATTTGTAGATAAGTTGTTTAACTGTGGACTGGGTAATACCTAAAATCTTGGAGATTACTTTGTAACCCTGTCCAGTTTTATGCAAATCAACTGTTCTTGATCGTAGGTCTTCGGAGATCTCTTTTTTGAAAGGCATGGTTCACATCAGCACATACTTCTTGTGAATAACAAACTCAAAAAGATTGAGTTTCTTTTATAAGTCAAAGTAGCTCTGCACCTCGCTCATATCCCATTTCACTGATTGAACTCCAAACTCCAAGTTTGCTAACTCCTGACTCTAATTAGCTTTTGTTGAAGTCATTAGCATAAGGGTTCACTTACTTTTTCCACCAGCACTGTGAATGTTTAATGCATGTGTCCAATACAGACATGAAATATCATAATTGCACATTGAGTTTTTCCTATACTTCGGATGTAGATCTAGATCAGATTGCATTTTATGACCACACACACACACACACACACACACACACACACACACACACACACACACACACACACACACACACTATATATATATAGTTTTTAACAGCAGCCTTCTAAATACTTTTGATCAACAGAACCAATATGGTTTAATAGATTCTGGTGACTAGCACTAGTAATGTAACATAATGACTGGAGTTGTG
Source organism: Megaleporinus macrocephalus (assembly GCA_021613375.1). Lineage (NCBI taxonomy): Eukaryota > Metazoa > Chordata > Actinopteri > Characiformes > Anostomidae > Megaleporinus > Megaleporinus macrocephalus. Next base: position 16,749,956 of record CM038705.1, on the reverse strand, counting down.
ACTCAAGTTCCTTGTCACTTGAAGAGAAAAAGCTGCCGTTTACTGACCACTCTGCTGCTTCAGTAGACACCAGGATGTTTTCTTTTCACATGGATGAAAATATTTTCTATAAAAGTCAGATTTTCATATGATGTGTGAGTACACTATTCTTAATTTTAAACTGCTCATGAGACCCTAGAGATGGACTCTACAGAAGTCATTCAGGGTGGTATAATGTGAAATCATTTGTTTTGGAGAATTAACAGAGTCAGGCAACTAAGGGGGCTTTGAAAAGGCTAGTTTACTGACCAAAGAACAAAAACCTGTGGTATCTGTGTAGGGCAAGTTAGTGGACCAGGCAAATGTTTCTAAAAGACCAGTTAGATATTAAATAAGACAACAACATGGAGAAGCGACAACTTCAGGAAACAGTTTATCAAAAACAGTGGATCACACATCGTGAGTAATTTTAACAGTAAATAAGCACTTTGACAGTTGGCTATTATGTCACGCTTGAATCATTCTCTCTGACTCAGTGTGAGAAAGGAGTGCATGAAACCGGCAGACGCTTTGCTTGGGCACACTAACTAATCACTATGGCAACACAGAAACAAAAATGAGAGATTCAGACATGTATGACATTATACCGGCATAACATTGTATATTCATTATCATGCCCTGGTGGTGGGTGGGGGGTTATGGTGTTTTACACTGTATGACGTCGGTGTGTTCACATAAACAGATCTGGGTTAATTCGTGCATGGCTCCTCTATAAAAACTCATGTGTTACACAACACGCTTATCTGTGTTATAACACATTAGGCCACATTCCTTTCTGTGTTCAATTTACCACAAAATGTGGTGTCCTCGACTGAGCACATCAATGTTTCTGGTTTTTAAACATGAGTGAGAATTACAATACATTAATTGGACTTGACCCCCTGATCGCTATCCCACAAATGTTCATAATGCGGTGGCAGTTATCTGTTTGCTAGCTCATGGTGTAATCCTGTTGAATAATATAAAACTATAAGTAGTATTTTCTATTTGTTTATATTATGTTTACTACTACTACAGGGTGGAGAGCTGGTATTTTTGTATATTTTATGTTGAACTGCTTTTTTTATTATCTGAGAATTTGTACAGATAACAAGAGGTTGGGGGAAAAAAAGAAGTCACTAAAGATATATATCTGCATCGTGAAGCACTGATCTAACGGTGCTTATTTTACTGCATCAATTTAAAAATGCCACAATAGATTACAATTGTTTAGAATAATATACAACACAGCTTGACATCAATATATGCAAATGGGAGAGAAATAAAAAAAAGAAAACCCTAAATGAGGCAAAGTGCTTTTAGACAGGTGAACTGCATTGTGGCATCATATCATATTCTCTGTGGCATGTATAAAAATGTAGAGCAGACCTAGACCAGAGATCAAGACGGCAAGAAGTAAAAATCTGTTATTCTGAAAGAGGGCTCATTATTAGTTTCACAATGACTGCTTAATATAAACAGTGACCTAAATGACATTTTCATTGCTATATCTGGGAAAGCCGTCTGTAAACAGAGCTGGAAATTGGGGTTGAAGGTGCACACTGCGTGAGCGTGGTACTTGTGCTGTAGTGCGATATGTAAGGAAAAACAGCACAGCAGCTGTTCCGCAGGTGCCTGAGAATTTCAGGGCAAGACGTGAGTCAAGACTGAGTCAACAAGAACAGTCTGTATGTTTCAAGTAAATAAAGTTTGCATTGTGAAGACAAACGCACATTTGAAAGTTCAGTGGGGTAAAAACCACAGGCGCTGATCTACACAGATGTGGGGGGAAAAACGACACGGTCAGATGAGTCACCCTTCACCATATTCTCCACAAGTGGGTGAATGCATGCACAGCGTACGGCAAGAGAACAGTACAGGTACAGTGGGGGGACTGAGAAGTTATTCTGACAGGTGACTTTTACCTTATGATGAAACATTTCTATGCTCATGATAGTGGTTTCGTCCAGTAGATCAATGACCCCATCCACTGGGCATGAGGGGTCATTCAATGAATTGATAAGTATGAAATATGATGTAAATCACAGTCACCAGACCTCAACCAGATTAATAAATACGAGAGCTGCAATTTTAACTAAACAAACAACAATGTCTTAAAGTGAAACCAAAGTCATTCAGAGAGGTTTGGTATGAAATACTCCATTCTATACAAACTGAATCATCAGAATTGTCACAGTGGAGACAGGAATCAGACACCTGAAGAGATTGATGGTGCTGAAAGTTGACTTATTATATTAAAAGGCTGGATATATGTTGCCTGATGTCTGACACCCTGTTACAAGTTTCATATAAGTTTTGGCTAAAAATATATTTTTATCCATGTAATCCACATTATAATTTTTCTTTTTTAGGTTTAGCACTGTCTTATCATCATGACTTTTAGAATGCACCTGTAGATTCACTAGTGGCTTTGGATAGTAAATAAAATAGTTATTTAAGTTACAGACATGGTAACCACTGTTCCTATCACCATTACCATTAAGAAATCAGAAGCTGTTTTCATTTAACGTAAAACCACTCGGTATGACATCTCATAGAACAAATTACTTAAAGGACAGGAAAGGAGGTCTGGTTTTTACATCGAAATTCTAGTCATCAGTAAAAACAGCTGCTTGCACTGGACACCATGATGAAAAAATTAGGCTTTTAAATTTTTACCCCACCCCTAAGCAGCAGGCAGTGATTACTCATTTGGCACATCACTCAAACGGTTTCTTCCTGACAAGGTAGGCGGTTCTTGGCCACGTTATCCGGTGAAAAGTACCAGACACACCAGACACAAGACTACATCTGATAACAGCCAGTGATTCCAACAGCATATTGCTTTACCAAGACACAACCATCAGACTGTGTGACACAGTAAATGCCCTTTTTTTAATTTGAGCATCTGCCCCTGAGGACCTATTCGCACCTTACTGCTCGCAACTGTTCTCTTGTTTTGTAAACCAGATGCTTTAAGATGTCAGGCAGTTTGAATACAGCTTATTAAAACATGTTGCCTCAGCTTCAGTGTGTACGGCGTGTTCTCGATGAAATGGAAAAAAGAATCAGTAACGGTAGCTGTCCCGTGACATCACAACGGAAGTTCTTTGTTAGGAAGCGGATCAGTAAATAATTAACACATCTGAGTCACAACCTGAAACCTCTCTGTCTGACACTTTTCCTTTAATCCTTTCTTTCTCTCTCTTTTTATTTCTCAAGTTAAATTACTGTGATAAACACCAGAAGATTAAGTGACGAGTCACTCGTGTCATTCATGTTGATTTTCTTTTTTAATCCACCCATAACGCGAGGTTGTCAATGTTTGTCTGGGCTTTTTCGACAGAGACGTGCTAGCGACATGGACTCCTAAAACTTTCACTCCGTTCTGGAAGAGTTGTAAGAGTGTCCTTCTGCTTGTTAAGCGAGGGAGACATTATGCCACCCTCTCCTCCATCCTGTATGTCTTGTGAAATGTGCTGTAAATTGTGTAGATTATTCAATTCCAACATTCCAACAAATGATTAGTCGAGTGTGTGAGTACTCTTGTGTAAACTAATTACAGAACTGGATATGTAACAATGTTTAATAATGATGTGATGTAAATCTAGTGTATAGAGATTTGACAGCAATAAGTCTACTCCTCTGAGGGTTGAACATCATTAGCTTGTGCAATAGAAACTTTAGTGTTGATCTTGGCCTGTTTGTACACCTTCACCAGCAGCGTCATCGCTGTGAGAATCAGGTAACAAGTGGCATCAAGTAACTTTACAAACACAATGATACAGCACAGTGTGTGTGTGTGTGTGTGTGTGTGTGTGTGTGTGTGTCATCTTACTAAGGCTAGCTCACCCTGTGCATCTTTAATAGGAACAGAAATCAGTTGCTTTTACACCTGCTGTTTGGTTGTGGTTTTAGCAATCAAAACACACACGCACACACTAGTGGGATGCTTAGTTAAACATTCTGGGTGCCACTTTTTCAACATTGATATAACTATTCAGGCATTTGTTTATCTGCATCATGCAAATCTATAGAAAAAATACAAACATATATAGAACAACATTCAGAAACAGTCAGTGTGCTTTAACAGGGTGCAACTGCTTTCTTGTGTTTGTGATTAAGTATGAGATACTCTGCTACTAAAAAATGCCTTAATGCAGCTGTAACTAGACTAACCAATCAATCAAAATTACAATTGTGGATTATATTATATGACTTATTAAACTGTCATCTGTGAAACTCTGTTTTGCTCTCTCTGACTTGTAAGGCATGTAGTAATGAAGTATTTAAAAATGTGAGTATACCGAAACAGACACTGTGCTCATTGAAGGCAGCCTCCTCAGGCATTACCTTAGCGTGGTGACCAAAGTTGGCTGTTGAATAATAAAATATACTTTGAATTTAAACCTCAGTGAGCTGCTGGATGCTGATTTTTCCTTCCCGCTCCACTTTATGTTAATGTTACGAGAAAGGTTTGTTTCTTTTTTTTCACCGTAGTGAACTGTACTTTACACGAGTTAACCAGAGCCGTACTGAAGAAACGTCTTACCTGTAAAATCTCATCTATTTAGTTACTATGACAACTTCAGTTAGAACTGAATTAAGGACATGTACACTACTGGTTAAAGGTTTCAGAACACTACTGGTTAAAGGTTTCAGAACACTACTGATTAAAGGTTTCAGAACACTAGTGGTTAAACGATTTAGAACACTACTGGTTAAACGATTTAGAACACTACCGGTTAAACGATTTAGAACACTACAGGTCAGATGTTTCAGAACACTACAGGTCAGATGTTTCAGAACACTACTGGTTAAAGGTTTCAGAACACTACTGATTAAAGGTTTCAGAACACTACTGGTTAAACGATTTAGAACACTACAGGTTAAACGATTTAGAACACTACCGGTTAAACGATTTAGAACACTACAGGTCAGATGTTTCAGAACACTACAGGTCAGATGTTTCAGAACACTACAGGTCAGATGTTTCAGAACACTACTGGTTAAAGGTTTCAGAACACTACTGGTTAAAGGTTTCAAAACACTACTGGTTAAACGATTTAGAACACTACCGGTTAAACGATTTAGAACACTACTGGTTAAACAATTTAGAACACTACCGGTTAAACGATTTAGAACACTACTGGTCAGACGTTTTAGAACACTACCGGTTAAACAATTCAGAACACTACCGGTCAGATGTTTTAGAATACTACCGGTTAAAGGTTTTAGAACACTACTGGTTAAACAATTTAGAACACTACCGGTTAAACGATTTAGAACACTACTGGTCAGACGTTTTAGAACACTATCGGTTAAACAATTTAGAACACTACCGGTTAAACGATTTAGAACACTACTGGTCAGACGTTTTAGAACACTACCGGTTAAACGATTATAACACTACTGGACAGATGTTTTAGAACACTACCGGTTAAACGTTTTAGAACACTACCGGTTAAACAATTTAGAACACTACCGGTTAAACAATTTAGAACACTACTGGTCAGACGTTTTAGAACACTACCGGTTAAACAATTTAGAACACTACCGGTCAGATGTTTTAGAACACTACCGGCTAAACAATTTAGAACACTACCGGTTAAACAATTTAGAACACTACTGGTCAGACGTTTTAGAACACTACCGGTTAAACGATTTAGAACACTACTGGTCAGATGTTTTAGAACACTACCGGTTAAACGATTTAGAACACTACCGGTCAGATGTTTTAGAATACTACCGGTTAAAGGTTTTAGAACTCTACTGGTTAAACGTTTTAGAACACTACCGGTTAAACAATTTAGAACACTACCGGTTAAACAATTTAGAACACTACCGGTTAAACGATTTAGAACACTACTGGTCAGACGTTTTAGAACACTACCGGTTAAACGATTTAGAACACTGCCGGTCAGATGTTTTAGAATACTACCGGTTAAACGATTTAGAACACTGCCGGTCAGATGTTTTAGAATACTACCGGTTAAAGGTTTTAGAACTCTACTGGTTAAACGTTTTAGAACACTACTGGGTGAATGATTTAGAACACTACCGGTTAACGGTTTCAGAACACTACTGGTTAAAGGTTTTAGAACACTACTGGTTAAACGATTTAGAACACTACTGGTTAAAGGTTTTAGAACACTACTGGTTAAACGATTTAGAACACTACCGGTTAAAGGTTTTAGAACACTACTGGTTAAACGATTTAGAACACTACCGGTTAAAGGTTTTAGAACACTACTGGTTAAAGGTTTTAGAACACTACTGGTCAGACATTTTAGAACACTACCAGTTAAAAGTTTTTGTACACCACCAGTCAAATGTTTTAGATCACTACCAGCCACTGTTCTAAAACTTTTGACTGGTAATTTACTAAAACATTTGACTGGTAGTTTTCTAAAATGTTTGATTGGTAGTGATGTAAAACATTTGACTGGTAGTTTTCTAAAATGTTTGATTGGTAGTGATGTAAAACATTTGACTGGTAGTTTTCTAAAATGTTTGATTGGTAGTGATGTAAAACATTTGACTGGTAGTGTACTAAAACCACTGACCGGTAGTGATCTAAAACTTTTGAACACAGAAAATGGGGGCAGTGATGCTCTGATAAACAGCACAGAACGCTATTACAGTATTCCGCACTTTCAGTTTATCACACTTCAGTTTTGATCTTTTTACAGAGGTTTTATTTTTAACATTCTTTTTATGTGTGTAGCTTCTAGCTGTGTGTTTATTGCTGAGAGTTTCTAACTTAAGATGCTGTACATTAAAATTAATTTTTTAAATACCCAAGACAAAAGCTCCGGTAACAAAATTTTTAAAAAAAAAAAAATATTTTGAATTAAGAGAATACAATTTTAAAATCATATCTTGACCTGTCAGATATTCCAGCAAAAATGGGAAGTTTCTGTAAAACAGTACAACATATCTATTAATTTAGTCAAATAGATACATCCCTGACACACATACACACACATACACTTAAATAAACATCTAAGAAGCATGAGCGTGAGAGTGTGTGTGTGTGTGAGATACATTGTTGGCTGAATTGTTTTTCTTTTTTCTTCACCATAATTAACACCATAATTTTACCATAGTTAACCAGATCTCCATTAACTCAATAGCTGTCCTTTACCTCAAATATCAAAATTAATTAAACACTCCTAACGCACACAGTACAGTCCTCAACAGCATGCCATAAATATCTAAACATCCAGTTACTGCAGAGACAAAAGTGTGTTTGTATTTCTAACACACACATGTTTGTCTACCTCTGACCCTTACCTCAGTATCCAAATTTTTTCTGCTCTATTTGGGGGAAAAAAACAGCAAAATATTTTTACTTGGGCAAAAAATGTGTATCGTCGCTGTCCAATGAAAAACAAGTATCTCCAAAATAGTAACTTTACAGGAGAGGCCAAAAAAAGTCTATGGAACCAGATTTTTTCCAAGTGATTTTGGAGCCTTTCTATTGGTCCATTCATCGTGAGAATTTCACACAATGTAAATGACAAAAATGGAGATACATGTTTTTCATTGGGCAGTGAAGAGATTGTCCTAAATTACATATCGACACAAGAAGACACACACACAAACACACAGGCACAAACTTGTACTTCTCAGGCTTTTATAACGTGATGGTGGTATCTGTGGAGAGGTCAACATGGTAGTGATGGTGTGTGTTTGTGTGTGTGTATGTGTGTGTGTGTGTGTGTGTGTGTGTGTGTGTTTACCTCCGTTGCTGATGGCAGTGATGCCTCTGTGGAAATCCTCAAAGCTAATGACACCCAGGCCACTTGGGTCCAGAAACCGCGTCAGATCCTTCACCTAAAACAGACACACAAACACAGAATGTTTATAAATTAACTTAATCTCAAATCAACCTACTAAATAACAACCCCACACAATCACAAACCCAAACAACAGCTTCAGAGAAAACTATTACGTCTCTCTCTCTCACACACACAAACACGGGAACACATGCTGCAAAACACATTGAGTCTAATGTAGCATGAAGCCACGTGAGAGCAGACATTAAAGCTGAGCCTCTTCGTCTCTCTGTGGATTAAATTTGGTCTGCCTCTGAGACAGCTAATGCTTGTGTGTGTGTGTGTGTCTGTGTGTGTGACATATCATTTAGTTGGTGCTAAGTATGGGCAATAAAAGCATAAAGAGATTGAGTTTCATAAAGTGCTTATCTGATGTCCCTGTAGGTCCACTGTAGAGTCATTATCCCTTCTTAGGACAAAATGTCCTCACGCAAACCACAGACAGAATCCAAAGGCAGAACTCATGTTATTAAACATAATTTCTTTAATCCTCATTTCCTACACACACAACAGCTTCTCTTCCTACATATACCAGTACCTTCACTAGCATTCAGAAGTATGTAATTACTCCACTGGAATACCGGTGACACAGTAATGACACTAACACTGTAATTCTGTGCAACTTCACAGCTTACAAATCATAATAATAAAAAAATATAAGTAACATGATGCTTTGAAGTGGTAAAAAAAACTTAAGCCTGACTCCGGAAACCATATACAATTCACACAATTCACTTCCAGAAACAATTGGTCACAAGTTGGTCAGTAGAAATCACTTTCTCGTTTGCGTCAAACACTAGAAAACCACATGAGTTCCCTTAATCCAGCTAAAAAAACAAATTATCTAGAAAGTTTTTGTGCATTTAAAAGATATGCTAAATTGAAACAGTTGCAAAGCTTGGAATAACACTACAAATGTATCTCTATAGTACACTGCATCATGCTTTCATTCTTTAGTTCTTTCTTCTTTTCTGTATGTCTGTTATGTACTACCAAATATTAATGTATTATAGCATTAATATCCAGTGTTCACCATATTTCAAAAGCGCAGCTCAAAAATCAACAATGAATGTAAACCATTGACTACAATATATTTTTCATTTTGTTCATTTATTATTTACAGAATTCTTAGAACATTTAATCAAACATCTCAGAATACCTCCTGGTGAACAGAGTTATTAACTGTTATTATTACTATTGGACACATATGATATATGATTATGACTTACATATGATAATCGATACAGACCTACAGATTCATCTGAAATACAGTGAGATATAATATATATATATATATATATATATATATATATATATATATATATTTATATATATATATATATACACACACACACACACAACATATACACATATATACAAACACACACACACACAAGAGTTAACAAGCTGCTCTACAGCAAGCAGATACAATCAGTAAGGCCGCACAGCCTGTAGCCTAGCAACAGGAGATCTGGTTTCCAGGGAGACCGAGTAGGGTTTAAGACTCTGCATGGTCTCTTAAACACACACACACACGCTCACACACACACACGCGCTCACACACACACACACACACAAACACACACACAAACACAAACACACACACACACACACACTGAAAAGCCCACGGAATGCAGGAGACGGAATGTTTTGGGGGGGGAGGTCTGCAGCAATGCCGCAAACGTGTTTGTGGTGTTTGGCGGGTGGAAAAGTTTCAACCTCCAGAGAGAGAAATGAGAAACGCTTAATGAAGTGACGGGGGAGAGCGAGCAGACCTCTTTTATAGAACACGCACACAAACATACACTCAGGAAAGCAATATGCACAAGCATCTAATAAAACATACAGGTACAAAACAACACTTAACACACCATGGACACTTAAGGAGGGGCAGTCCAGGAGAGCCAATGTTTATCATTATAAATCTGGTCACAACAGATCTACTCACAGACTGAGCACATCAATATGTCATCAGAATTTAAAGCACACTAACCAGCTCTAAATACAAAGAGACAATAATTATGGACTGTCTTCGTGGTTATTATTAAATGCTACACCCACTGTTTTTTCTGAATTCCTGAAAGACAAAATTTATGGCACACAAGACCAAAAAGCAAAAAAACTAAAGTCAAAATTAAGCTGATATTACAGCGTGTAGGCTACATTGCGTACCACATAAGACAACGTCATTCACAATAAGGCAATTTGTTGTTTGAATTTCTTTTACATAATTAAAAAAAATTGCAGCCACATATAGCATAGTCATGCTAGCAGAGACTTTCCATTTTGCTTCTGTTGTTGTGCTGTGTCTGCCTACATTGAGTGTTATCAACTCTGTGGTGGAGATGTTCTTTGGAGTTGCACCTCCTTCTGACACAGGAGAAACAGCTCGCCTATGTTCCTTGTAAAAACCATGAAATACGTCCATAGGTTTTTTTCACTGACATTCTGCAGTCGCTCAAACAGATTTTAATAAATGTTTATCATTTTCATTAACATTATATTCATAAATCTTATGTTTGGTGGCCAAAAGTATTGTCATATTACATTTCTGCTATTTCACTCACTGCTACACACACACACACACACACACACACCTGATGTGGATTTAAGGTTCATCATTCGCTTTCTGCAAATAGACATACAGAGAGGAAAGAAATATTGTGTGACATTTGAGAGGTGAGTGGAGAGTGGTTGTGAGGGGGCTTCCTGTGTGCAGGACAGTGTATGCATATTTCCTGTCTTAGTGGGTGTGGGGTTGCAAGTACAGACCACTACCACAGAAAAAAAGGAAAGACAAAGCATGTGAACAAGCAAGTTATATTCACCCCTTTCCACAAGCAGAGTTAAAGGCTTTAATCAATTCACAAAACAAGCTGATCCAATTATTATACAGGCTCTGTAAAATAAACTCATGTGCACTCAGAGATATTATAAAGCAGGATATTTTGAAGCCACCTCGCCTGAGGATGAAAGAATGCAGAGCCTCAAGAATGAACACACGTGTGCACTCGCAAATTGGCCACAATTTTCACATGTATAAACCATAGTAAATACGACTCTACTAAACATGGCTCTGGCAAATTGCGAACAGACTAATTCAGTAATGTTCAGAGGCAGGTTTAAATTCAAGAGTTTGCTGAAGGGTTATATGTAAAATTCACCTGAACTAGCAGCATTCCTGAAAGTCTGTTATAAGTTTTAAATGTCTACAAATAAGCTACAGCCTCTCCGACAACATCTTTGGACTGTCAGTTAGTTTGTTGTCTATATTACTATATTACAACCTTTTACACTAAAATGTTATGTTTCAGTGACCTCTCTGTGACCTAAGAGTTCCTTCTGTTCTGTTTCTGTATATAATATGTAACAAATAACAATATCAAACAAATATATACGTTTTTTCAATTTTACCTTCAAGCTATTTAGTTAGAGCAAAATAAGCTAAATTCAGGTTAAAACTACTTTTTATTGACAAATATAGGAAAAAAATCTAAACATAAGCTAGAGACATTAAAACTATGATGCACCAAGACCTGTTTTGAAATCTTAGCACTTAAAATTGGAATTTGATGTGCTTAGACTCCCAATTCTAAAACTATAGACTCAGCATCCATTTTTTTTGTTCTGACCCCAAAAAAATACCAATCCAAAGGCAAGTGTGGTCAGAAACCGAACACTGCTGAAGGCCTAGTGGATGGCTAGCATAAGCTGTGCATCAACAGACAAGCTACCGGGTCTACAGTAAGGTGGAGCTACAAGCAATTGGTTTCTAATAATGACTGGTGAGTGTAAATCAGCAGAACAAAATGGCAGAAAGTGCATACGAACAGCGCTGGCACACACGCTAAATCAGGCCTTAGCTGTGGGTTTGTATCATGTGTCTGATCAAGCAACTCAAATGGAGTACTATAAAAATTGTTAGCTTAATGTACAAATAAACTGTGTTGATCTTTTACAAATTTAGCCCATATCATAACTTCACTGAATATTTCCTATGAACAATTCTGTTACAGTGTATTGCGCTGTTATTATTACATAATATGTAATTAGTTCCACCCTTGGCAGAACACAGCCCATATGTAAAATATCCCCTGTTCTATCCCTGCAGTTTGATAGAAAGACATTGATAAAAGCTTCAGTAGAACACAGGCCAACACCTCTCTCCAATCTCTTGTGCTTCCTGGAAAAGTTACTTCCAGGCCAAGATTTGCATAAACCAGTCAAATATTGACAGTATATCCATATCATAAGACACTGGGAACAAATGTAAATGAAAAGACATGTTAAGCAATTTTATACTTAAATTTCTTGTGCAAACCCACTTCTACCATGTCTACCACTCTTTATTTGTCTGTTCATGGCAATAAACATGTGCTTTTATCCAGAGTGACTTACAATTTGATCTTTTTACACAGGTCGGCAACTGTTGTGTTGTGCCTTGTCCAATAAACGGATTGGTATAGAATAGGGTGCTTGCCCCAACTGCACTATATTAACCACTTATGATTGTAAAGGCTAACACCTGTGGAAAATAACTGAGACAAGTTCAAGTAATGGCAATAATGTGATTATATAATAATTCTGACAGTCCAAAATATATCTAATTGTGGATGGGGGCAATAGCAAATTCTGAGGGGGGATGGGTTGGCAGACAAACATATATAAGGCCTTGTGCATGCTGTTTACTAATAAAGACACTTATCAAAAAGCATAAAATATCAACAGAACAAAGATCAATGCACGCCTGTTTTGTGCAGCTTTGGCTTTTATGAGTAAAAATCGAACACAAGTTCTAGTGCTTCTAGTGGCAATTCTTCCTGATTTAATCTGCATTAACTTTTGCCTCAGACAGCTAAATTGCTTACATTTTCAGCAACATGTCCTCAAAAAATCCATTGATTGCAGAGGTAATGTATTCACCTCTAAAGACAGAACCCAAAATAACGTGTCAGTGATAAAATGCAAAAAGGCAGCACAGGTTTTGCTTCTAGGTAAAATGTATCTCTCTTTACATAGCTGTGCTCTCATGCCTCACTGCAGCCCTAACAAAAATCAACTTTTCTGTGGTTAATAAATCAACAAGGACAGGCAGCATCAATAGATGCAAATCACTGCTCTTACAAAGCTGCCCTGTTTCTCTGCCAGCTTCTTTTTTCACCACCATGTTTAAGGACACAGATGTAAGTTGAATATTCGGGGAAGTTTAGTTTAGACTCAATTGTTGGTTTCAACCAATTATCTTAGTAAAACCTTCAAATGTGATGAAGATAAAAACTTGTTTGCTGGTTGTAAGCATAAGACTTTGTCGTCTACTCCTCTGCAAAACCTGCCTGTGTGTCCAATTTGTTCATCTGTCCCCCTGTTTGACAAACTTTCACATGTAATAGACAACTGGACAAAAGACAATGTTAAGCCAAAAACAAACACACAACTGGTTATGGCAGTAATGTAACAGACCCACTGATAGCCCACATTACTGCTGCATTCCAGACACAGCACCTAGCAGCACTACCTGTTATTCAGTAATTCAGTTCAGCTTGGTTCAGGTGTGTTTAAACTGGGACAGTGCAAAAATTAAAAGGAGCCTGTTTAGACCTTGCATTAACATGTCTGTCATGTCTGGATCCAATCAACACTTTCAATTAAAATACACTGCCCACATGCTAGTCAGCAAACACATTTTCACTCACATAATTGTATACAGATAACGAAAAAGCCTTACATTTACAGTTGTGTTACATTTTATAAGTTTACAAGCTCAGACACACATATATATAGCCCCATAAGGTCCAAAGATCATAAAGACATTAGGTTAAGAGGAAATTGTTTAATGTGTGACACATGCTGGATGTAACAGTGTTAAAGTTTAAACTTGTCATTCTGCAGTCACAGGATGTTTACAACCAGACTACTGCAGAATATCAGCAAAATCTGCAGCAGGTACACACACGTACCCACACGTACCCCCACACACACACAAGCATACACACTCTCTCTGTCTTATTTCAAATAAATAAATGGATGAAAATATTTTGTATAAAGAATACAATATTTTTATTCTCTTTAATGTAGTGCTGGGTTACATCAGCACAATTCAATAGAACCATAGCATGTCTGACTAAATGTATCTAGACAGCCCTTTGAATAAGTGAATTCTAAGGTCTAAGGTCATGCAGTGCCCAATTTTAAGCCATGGGTAAAGAGGTATAAAGCCCCAGAGTGTGTTTTTAGGAAGTGATGCAGCAGTACTAAAAAACTTTAAGATGAAGTGCTGTTTGTGATCCAGGACTAATCAGCACTTAACTACATTAATGCTATGCGCTATGTGCTAAAATAAGTTATTACTAACCTGACAAACTTTTGTTTTCTTTTCTTCTCTGTATGAATGCCTTAAAATGCCAAGGCATTACACTGTAAATGTAACCAGATAGAAAGAAAGAAAAAGAAACATTTCTATTTAAAGAAAAAAAATAAATAAATAATAAGTTAAGGATGTTAAAGGCCGTGGATACCAGGAGTACAGACCACATGACTCTCTGCTATTTCATGCAGAAAATATCATGGATATATTGTACATGATCTTTTATTATTACATAAATTAAAATAGGGGTGTAAAAAAATATTGATAAAGTAGTATAAAGATAAGGATAAGGATGTTAAGCATAAGGATGTTAATGTCAGCATTATCAAACCTATGCATTTGGCAGTGTGATTTTATATCATGACAGTTTGCCAAAAATTCGATTTTTATAAAATGTACGTATATATCGCCCTGATTACAGTAAACAATATATCATAATGATGCGTATTATATCACCAGACACCTGCTAATTAGTTGGACTGGAAAAAATAAACAGCAGCTGAAAAACCAAGATCATGTCAATCTCATGGTATACTGTTAGAGCCACAGAGTGAAATGCATTACAGAGCAGCTCAACAAAGATAGGAAAGTATAGTTTAACACTCTTGGTGGAACAGAGAAAAGAAAAACTATTTATCCATACCTCCACCCAGCTCTCCATTCACTCTCTCCCTCTCTCTTCAACCTGCCAATCTAATCATTCTATGTTCACATCAGCATTTTTCAGGTTTTACAAAAGAGCCAGACTTCCTGCACCAAATCCACCCACCCATACACTCCCACCCCAGCCCACACATACTGGACAGCACATTTGAGAAAGCCACAGTCATCCAGTCCAGGATTAGTTTACTAACAGAGAGCACAGCAAACACCAGGGTTACTACAATAAGTCACATCCAAAATGTCAACTGCTGCAGGACAAAGTAACAGTAATGGATATATGAAAATTCTAACTACAGTTCTCAAAAACTGTGTTTCTGAAATCTTATATTTTTATTCATCTAAAACACCATGTTCATGTGGATGGGAGGCCAACAAGCAGAGTAAACCTGTGAAGAATTTTCAGGACATGTGTGGATGGGGCCTTAAACTGCCTGTATTTTTTGTGAATAATTCTGATTAAATACAACAATATTCCTGCTTATCACATGAAAACTAAATGAAAACTAACTATAACAAAATATAATAATACTGAAATATAACAAATATAACAACTATATTCTAATTACTAATAAATTATATCAATAAGACATGTATTATATATCTGTTGCACATTTTCTTGATTTCATTTTAGTGCAGTGGTTTCATTTTAAAGCTTGTGACAGACATATCAAATTGTGAGCAGATAATTACAGCAAATTACTAAAACTTCCTGCCATTTATATCTAAATTGTTTAAGGTTTATGTTGTAACATAAAAATTACAGAGTAACCAGACAAGAATGCAAGAATGTTAAGGCAGTATATTAAATGGTTTAAACACCTAAAATTTAAAGGCTCAGCCTGAACAAATCACTTACTCCCACCTGTATGCTGGCAGATTTTACAAAACTGACCACCAACACTCTGAACAAAGCCTTGAAAAATACAGAAGTTTGAGCTATCAGCTGAGTTGTGTGTCACTCAGCTTTACCACAACACAACTAATATTTTACAAAGGGCTTCAGTCCACCACTACTGACAAAACACACAATACACCTTGAAAATACAGAATGCACCATGGGCTTTAGTCTACTACTGACCTGCAAAAGACACAATACACTAGGGCTTCAGTTCAAGCAACCCACTCATCCATGTGCCTGATAATTAGGCTGAATTAGAAGAATGTGAGGAGAGAATCGATGACACTGGAATATAACATGTCTTCAGATATGTTGTTGAGAGACTGGTATACATTCTTTGCCTGTATTTATGCATATGCACACTAACACCACACACACGGCACATAGGCATACTACACACTGTTTACTCTAGGATGGAGGCATCCAAACCAACCAGAAGTGGCATGTCCTGTTCTGTTATTAGTCTCCCATGTACCCACATGCACATATGTACAAGCAAACAAACACACTACTCTCATCATCATATCTACCCAGCTAGATACTGGAAGAAAAGACAGATGCTGCATAAAATCTAAAGCACACATCTATCAAAATTTGGCAAATTGTAATACTGCAAGCATCAAATGATCACAACGTATACCTAAGTCAGGTCATGGATCAATGAAACTAAATACATTTGTGTTGCTGTGTCTGAGAGAGGAGAGAGAGAGAGAGAGAGAAAGAAGCAAAGGGAAAGACTGGGGGATTGAGTCTCTAAGGGTGTGAATAATAAATAAGTTGTTCTTGTGTAGCTCCATGCTCAAGTTTCCCTCAGTATATTGTGACCAAAGGAAAAACCTGCACATGTACTAGAACAAATCCTTCTCTACATATGAATCATTCACAGATATAAACAAATATGAAAAAGTTAGAAAAAACAAAAACAACTGATCACACAAACCAATATTCGCTTTATGGGATGTAATCTTGCAATCTTAACAAACCTATTATGCAGAAATTCAGGAGATCAGATATGTGTGTGTAAGGGACACAGTTTACCCTGACCTCATTAACGCTGCCCGTATTTGATTAAGACAAGCATTTAGTTACCAGTGCAACGCTGTTAGCTTTTTCTAATCTACCACGATGTCCTTTCAGCTTATGTAAACACAAGAACACTGACTAAACAAAACACGACTAAACGTACAGAAGAAGTGAACAACAGAACAAAGCCCAGTGTAACAAACTACATAAACACACAGAGACACACTCCTCACCTGCTCTGCTCCGTACGCTGTGGCAAACTCCATAAACTCCTCGATGCGGACGAATCCATCTCCATCCTGATCAAGAGCTTGAAAAACAGCCCTTAATGCAGAATGCTCCTCATCTTGAGGGGTCGCTGTAGGGACCGTGCTGTCAGCAACACTTCCATCCTGCGTGGCATCCGAGATCACACACAAGTCCAAAGCCATTTTGGCATTCCTCGGAATGTCAGGAACATTGATGTTCTCCTCCATCAGAGGCATGCATGTTTCCTCTGGCGGGCAAACTTCACTAAGAGACTCATCTCTAAGCGGCAGGTGAGAGTTTACCTGTGGCTCTGCTATCGGAGACGGGTCTGGCAGTGTGTTTGATACCTGAGGCAGGTCTACCTGTATGCACTGGACAGGTGGATCAGTTTCCCCCTTAGCGCTCACATCAGCTGAGTCTGGCGTGGGCCCTCCCCTCGCCTGCTCCACAGCCCCGCCCACCTGGGTCAGTTGACTATCTGTACCTGAGAGGGGTATGGAGTCACAAGGAGTGGGAACACTCTCAGAGGACTGGGTCACCTGATCCTGATCATTATCTCTATCCTCTTTTTCTTCCTCCTGCACACACACAACTTCACATCTCTCCCCGCCAAGTACAGGTAATGTTGAATTTGAAGGCAAGTTTTCCACGAGAACGTCTGAGTCCACTGTGCATGCATCCACACTGTTCTCTCCAGATGAGTCAGGCAGCGTGTTCTGATTGTCATTGTCAAGTATTAAGTGATCCTCAGTGACGCTCGGAGCATATCCATTCACATTTAACTCCCTTTGAGTTACGCATTTTTCAAGTGTAACCTCTTGCGTGTGTGTATGCTCAGAGTTATCGTCACTGCTGGAAAGGTCCTCAGAAGCTTTTTGTATATTTAGTACCTGGTTGTTCTCTGCTGCACTGCCTTCTTGGCCGTGACAGTACTGCTGAGTTGTACAGTTTACTGAGGTGTTATCTGACTGACACAGCCAAGCAAGCGCCTCCTGACTGTGCAGAAAGGGAGTAAGAGGGTGAGTATCCACAGAACACAGACTGTGTGGTACGTCACCTATTGGGTCTTCTGAGTATGCGTTGATTGTCAGGTCGTTCTCTGTGTCCTTGAGCAAATTATTTATGTTGGAACAGTGGAGTTGGGTTTCAGAGTCAGGTAAGATTGTTACAGTCTCAGGTGTTAACTTGGAAGAGATTTCCAGGGCAGGGGGAACAGGTGAGACTGAAGGTGGTTCTTCCTCCAAAGCTCTGCATGAGTCAGAATGTGACTGGCTCAAAGAGGAATCAGAAGCGTCTGTAGGTGTCTCCTTCTCAGAGGCAAATGGTCCAAGGTCCTGGATGTCATCAGCAGGTGGTGTTGACAGAATGGTATCGCACAGAATGGGAAGGTCTTCATCTAAGAGGCATGGAGTTTCCGGGTGGGTTTCTATCTCTGGAGTGTGCTCCTCAGTCTCACTCCTGTTTTCTGGTCTTAAGTCAGTCTGACAGACTGAGACCCAACAGCTTGACATGGACTCCAAAGGAGTTTCTTGCTTAGGTACAGATTCAGGTGATGGCAACAGAACAGCTAAAGAGAGTACCGATTCAAGGTCATTTATTGGAGTGTCGCTAGGTACCATATCAGATAAGATGTCGCTTTTCTGCAACTCTCCTTCCATCTCAAAAGTTTCATCTTTCTCACAAAGACTCTCAGCACTAACATCAGCAAGGCTTTCCTCTATCAGACGTGCATTTGGGCCAGGTGATATAGACATTGTCCCAGAAATGGTCACTGAATCTGATCCCGTTCTCTCACTTAAAAATTGTGCATTTAACTCAAGTAGATTTACAGGTGAGTGTGTGATGGCCTGAATAACTAATGTGGAATCAACAGAAGGTGTGTCAGTCTCTTGTTCTAAAGATATCCCTGCATGCTCAGCCTCAGGTGCCAGGGGGACGGCATAGCTCCTGTCACTTTGTTGGACATGAGATTCCGGACACAATGTTTGGGAGGTGAATTCCTGTGGGAGCTCAGGGTGAAAACAGGGAGGTGAGGACGGGTAAATGAAGGGCAGGGAAGTGAGGCATACTGGTGAAAGCTCAGAGTCCCAGGACGCAGTCCTATCTGAGCCTTCCAGTACAGAGAAAGCCTCAGCTAGATCCAGCACATCGCCAGAGTCGACACCCAAGAGGTCTCTTTCCTGCTCAGGTGTGATCTGAGAGGGATCCCGGTTCAGATCCCTTGTCTGGGAAGGTGAACCCAGATGCTCCTGAACCACTGTAGTCCTCTCAAGGGGAATGGACTGACAAAGTGTCTGACCCAGCATGGGCTCTAGAGGAAGTTGCCCTACAAATCCATCTAAAGGGCAACCATCTAAAGCGTCAGCCTTCGAAATGGGCTGCAGGAGGTCCATAACCAGGGAAGGTGAGTCCTGCCTTGTTGCCTGCATAGATGTGCCAGTGTGTGTGGGGCTGGGGGCAGTGGAACTAAAACTGATGAGATCTCCGGAGTCCACATCATGGGATGCATCACAGTAACCCTCCTTGGCCAGGTCCTGTGGCTGAGGGGGCTGTTCATCCCACTGTGGAGAAACACACTCTGAACTCCGTTCCCAGGGATAGTTCTGTTCTAATCCGGAATATCGAGATGCCCGAAAAAGATCATCTAAATTGAGGCCATTCTCCTGGAAAATCTCATCAAAGCTTAGGGAAACAATGCCTGGATCTCCCCTCTGATGTCTCTCTACATTTTTAGGGCTTCCTGTGACTACATCATTATCCATATCCAAAAGCAGAAATCCAAGGGAATTTTGGTCCGATTCCCAGTCGGAATGACCTCGCGGGCTGGAGAGAACCTGCTCCATTTAGGAGCACTGTTCCTCTCCCCTGATGCTGGAATACTCCAGAGATATCTCCTTTTATTAAATTTTCATCAAACAATAATGCTTGGAATTCAAAGTCAATTTGAGTTCTCTTACAGCCAGTTTGCCAGCAGGAATATTACTGACAAGATCCATGCGTACCTTGGAAAGAAAGACTAAGACTGTCTCACTCCAGTTTTAAGAGAGAGACCATGTTTGTTTCTCTACAGTTGGGCTACTAGATCAATTAAATGACATGCAAAGCTGCGCTGCTGAAACAGTAGGGACATATTCTGGCAACGTTTTCTCATCCAGTGTTCAATCTAATCCTTTCTAGTTCAGCCTTTTTAAAGCGTGCTGATCCACAACACAATCATAAAATAGGATTAGCCAAGAAGGTAACGCTGCCAGCCGCCTTACATCTAAACCTAATAAACATGGCAAAAAATGGTTCCAATCAAAAAAGATTCAAAATAAAGGAACATTATTGTCTACATAACAGAGTGAGGTAAGGTCTTGCGCTAATTTTAGTTAACGTATGTGAGCAAAATAGTCAACATTAGTAGACATTCTACACCAAACAAAGTCTCATAAATACCGTAATCTATATGTACATGCTCTGACACCGACCTGAATATAATTACGTCACTGTGATAACTACAACATCTCTGCCAAGCAGGCGCCACAGTAACGTGACTGACACACAGCTGGAAAAATACACTGGAAAAAAAGAGAGGGGAAAATGTCAGCAGACCAAACAGCAGTCCAGGGTTTCTGTTACAAAAGAAGAATTCCAGGTCTGAATGGCACATACATGAAACACTATTAAAGTGTAATAACCCACCTTAGTCACGTTAGCTAAGGTTAGCTAACCTGCCCTCGGATTTGGTACCCTAAATAACCGTTAAAACCACGTCTCCCAAAACCTTTCACTGTA
Organism: Megaleporinus macrocephalus; assembly: GCA_021613375.1. Lineage (NCBI taxonomy): Eukaryota > Metazoa > Chordata > Actinopteri > Characiformes > Anostomidae > Megaleporinus > Megaleporinus macrocephalus. Next base: position 16,729,123 of record CM038705.1, on the reverse strand, counting down.
TATATCTCAAGCGAGGGAACCCGGGGATAATTAGCTGTCTTTAAACGTGTCATTAGCCGGCTTATTTCGCGACAGACTGTGTAAATCTCTAGATTAGTATTAGGGATTTGGTAGCTACCGCTGGAGGCTAGTTGGCTAAGCTAAACCAGGCTAACAGCGACGGCAGCATCCTTCCGTGGAAAGCGGGGTGCAGAAAAACACTGATTTATCTGGAAATAAAACCACGTACGATCTCGGCAAACCTTTGGCTCCTTGACAGGCAACATGCATTATTTTTACATGTCTCATCCACATTAGTAAACGGACAGACGTTTTGTTGCTTTTTCCTCTCGATGTTTTTTCCCAAGATTTCCCAGGCCAGCGGTTCAAAAACGAGTCGTCCACCTGTGTTTCGTGTTTAGCTCGGATTAGATGATAAATGTCGAACAAAAAGCTGCTAATCCTTAATTTTCAGATAAAACGTTATCCATTTGATCCTTCACATGTCTGGCAAGGTGTGTCCGTGGTCGTAAGGCTTTAAAACAGGCGTCTTCTTTCACCGTGGATGGGTAACATTAGCATCAGCAGCAGCAGCAGCACTGAAACAGTGATGAGCGACTCGTGAAGAAACCGTTCTTTTGAACCGACTCTGAACGAATCGAGTCAAAAGAGTCGACTCGCAAATATAAATGGGTTGTATGAAGTGGACGGAGACGCCTAAATCACATTTCCTTTATTCACTGCAATTATCCGTATAGTATTGTAGTAGTAATTCTTAGGACATCCCGTCCCAACATTAATCACATCAAGCATTCCTGTAGAAAAACTTTGTAGAAAAAAAGTAGATTCTTTCCTCAAAAATATAATCGAGGATAAACAGACGTATCATGTAAAACCACACGTACTTATCAGTCACTAAATGAGAAAATGTTTGGGTAGACAACATGACAACACTCACAAATCGTGAGTGTGGGTTGTTCCAGATTATAACCTACAGCAGTGGTCACCAACCCTCGTCCTGGATATTTACCGCCATGCAGGCTGCACCTCCAACCCCAAGTCTCCCACACCTCATTTAGCTAGTCATGAACTTCTGGAGGCAATGAAAACATGGATCAGGTTGAATTGATTAGGCTGTGGGTTAAGGTTCGCAGAAATGTTAATGTGAACAAACTGTGAGGCTGAGAGACCCCAATACCGTTCACTCGGCCACTGCTATATTACATAATGTTACACTATTATATTATTTATTCTGATATTGCTGCTTTGGACAATATCACTAAGTCACTTTAAATAGACATATCTTCTTAGATAACCTGCCTATGCAAAAGTTTCTACATATGTCCTCCTGTATATCCTATGTATATATCTTGTGTATGTTTTATATAGTCCTTTATATATTTCAGTTATAGCTATATGTATATTTTATAGCTTATTTTTACTTTATTATTGTCTATTTATTGTATGTTTGCACTGTTTTTACATATATAACGCTGCCCTGCTGTAGTTGTATCTGAGCCTCACCCCAAGCATTTCAATGCATGTTATGTCCTGACATGATGTGCAAATGACAAATAAACTTGAAACTTGAACTGGTGACCACTGGCCTACGGTATTTCTGAACGTGCATCAAAAGATTCAAAACTTGCTTTCGATTCCATTTAAAAGGTGCTCAAAAGAACCGAATCAGTGAAATGACTCGTAATTCTGCCCATCACCACCGAGCTGCTTCGCCGCATACACTTACACACACACGCCGCAGTGTGTCCGAGACAGGCCATCACTGGCGTGTTTTCTAATCTGCTCGATGTTTTTGGTACGATCGCCTTGTTGTGACTGATCGCAATGTCAGCAGTGATGTCTGGGTTGAATGCAAAAGGCGAGGCTGACATATTTCCTTCGTGACTCCAAAAATACCAGCTAACCAGACCACGTCTCCTATTTTAACCGTTAGCTGCCTGAACGTCCTTCAGTTCATTCAGCGATTCAGTTTCTTTCAAATAGCGACCCCCTGTGGTTACAGCGAAACACTGAAGATATACAGGACACCATGAACATGAATTATAAAAAAGGTTTATTATGAGACCTGTAAACTATTATACTGCATTTAACGAAAATTATATTTACAATGCTTAGAAATGCATGATAATCCTCTTTACGTTACTATTTCTATTATTTCCATTATTACAATTTTCTTACATGTAGTGTTAAGAGTACATACACCCAAATATTTGTCTGTTCAGCAAAAACACAGGGCATACTTGTTTTTAGCAGGTACAGGTTGGATTAAAATAAGGAAAATAAGTCTACTAGGTGTTAAATTTCAGCTGAACTATTAACAAGCCAGTCTGATATAATAATTTCAATGTTTTGCAATATTCAATGTATATCAGGAACAATCTTGGTCTAAATCCACTCTTCACTTCTTTCCATTCCCCTCTCTTTAAACCAAGCTATTTGTCCTTCCTCTTCTCTTTCTCTGCTGACCAAAAACCTACAGACACAACAAGGGAACAAAAACAATGAAACAACAAATGCAGATCAGGTATCACTTCAAAATTAATTAATGTTTAATTCAGTTTGAAACTAATTGGTACTAGTTGCACTTTCAAAGTCAAATCTACGTTCTGTGTTAATAAGTGGGACAGCAACTGGTTGAGTATAAACACCAATGTAAAGAATGATCTGTTCCGAAATATGTTCAGGCCCTGTTTATACCTGCGTTTTCTAGGATCAGGATTATATCTGGATAAGGGAAGCCACATGAAAATTGTGTAAACGCACCCAAACTGCATTCAGAACTGATAAGTGTTGTACTACTTGAGACCGATCTCAAGGCCATAAACTGGCGGTCTTGGTCTTGACCTCATTTGGAATTGATCTTGACCCGGTCTCGGGGGGGGGGGAGGGGGACTCAGAAATGGTTGTCAAGACCAGCCAAGCCAGATGCCTCAGTCTGATGTAACTGGTAGCTGAATTACCATTGAATATTCACAAAAGGAGAATAAAGAGAATAAAACATGTACAGACTCTGATTCTTTTCTCTCTGTGTGCCGGGCCTTGTGCTGCGCCACTGTTAGGCAGGCATACACGCATTGCTTGGATACAGATAGAATCAGTGGAGCTGGAATCTAAACTAAACAGAAGATTTCTATCTCCATTTAAAACAGTAACAACAAAGACACCTGTAAGTAACTGTTTGTTTCAGTTTTACATTAAACGTTAGTAGTCACTCAGCATTGACCTGTGTTCTGACAAACTGTGCTAACACTACCTGCAGAGGTGTAAATGCAAAGTTTATATATTATAATGACACTGATGTACTATTTAATGTTATATTTTCCAAACAAAACATTATAAAATGTAAAATGTGACATTATGTTTTAGTATATAACGAAGTTAATGGCAAAAAAAAAATTTAATGGTCTAAGACACATTTAAGCCCCATGTTATAACAGCGTAAACACATCTGTCTCTCCAAGACACATTGGACAGTTAAATCCCAGTGCAACCGACTGTGGTTATAAGATCTGTCTACGAGAAAGATAATCATGGAGGATAGACATGGTTGGGAACCAGATAAAACATGCTTAATAACAATCTTGACAAACACTAATGTGCAAAAAAACAAACAAACTGCAGATGATAAGAGGCCGAACAGATAAGTAAGCAAAAGGTTATTTGCTGCTACGGGACAAGTTGATTGTATATGCCAACCCACACAAAAAGGATTTCAGTCCAACTAACCAGAGATACATTTGACTACCAAGTTTAATTCTATGTGGCTAAAATATAATCAGGATAAAATCCAGATACTAGTGACATGTAAAGTGAGATGTAAACAGGGTCAACTGAGTCATTTACCCTTTATACCAGGGGTATTTAATTAGAACTTAGTAAGGTCCAGTTGGTGGAAATGTCTTCAGGCCAAGGTCCGGACCATCATCATTTCTAAGGCGTGTTATGATTCAGTGCCGTATCCTGTTTACTGAAGTAGCCTAGTATCAGCATCTTATACCATCAGCTACTGAAACACCAACACATACCGTTCAATATATTTCAGTATATTTACTGTCCTCACATGATGTGTATATTTTACTGTTTAAATAAATGTTTTTTCCCCTCACTTGAAGTAAACACAAGGGCTGTATTAAAAAAAACAATGCTTTTTTTAAAAAAAAAAAGTGAGAAAAAGTAAATAAAATATGCATCTTCTTGTTAACTCATTTTAACATCTTAACAGTTTATCTCCCTCTTGTATTCTTCTCTCAGACTTTCTCTTGTTTAGTGAGCGAAGTGAGCTCTTGGTGGTCCAGCCAGGACTTTAAACCTGGGCTGATGGTGTCAGGGCCATTCTCACACACATAAGAGATATACGTGGCTATTTTTAATTCGCCATGTTGGTTTGGAGCTGCATGTGGAAAGATACATTGTGTCTCGGTCCACCTATTAGTGACCGCTGCTTTATACCATTCACCAACCCTCCTCCTGAAGATTTCTACTTTCTAGAGTTTAGTACCAACCTGCATTTAACATGCCCCGACCCAGCCCCCTGTACCTAACGCTTCTGATATAGTCAATCAAAGACTTCTGAAAATGTTCATTATCTATTATTAGCTGAGCAAGTGTGGCAGACTTTGGTTTGGATCAGATTTTGCAGGAAGAGGTATCTCTAGTAAACCTTAAATTAATTAATCTCATAAAATTAAAAACAAACTAAACTTTCAATATAGTGGCTGAATTTTAACAATGTTAACAAACCATATTAAATTCTTACATACAAGGCTAGGAAAAAAAGAAACACATAGATTAGTTTACACATGCTTCAAAGCATATAAAGCCAATCCAAATCAAATTAACTAGACATCTTGTTCACGTACTTGATTTGCAAAGATCTGACCGATTAAATAAATGTGAACACTCTGAATTGTATGGATGCAGCAATGCAGACAGAAAAGCAGGCATACAAAGTTTAGCAAAGCAGAACAGACAAAGATGCAGCACCACAACAAGCATGTGACTAGCCAATTAATGAATTTGCCTAATTAATTAATCATTCGCACTTGCACACAATTAGCTGTTGATTAAACACACTGCAGTAGGCAAAACTAATTAGGCCTGTGCCAATAACAGGACCCTCTTAAGGTTGTTACCTTACACTTAGTGTCAAAATGCATCCTGGGTGATCTAATCCAAGTACATTGTCTTCTCAACTGGTAGCGTTAGCAGTTCATGTGGTCTAGATGTTTGTGGCAGGCCTTTAATGCCTGGTGTAAATGGCTGCATGTCATAAAGTCCAAATTATGAATTGTGAAAGGGACCATAGAACCTAATTATTATTTTGTCCAATTATTGTGACAATTCTGCATAAAATAAATCAATAAATTAATGATGTTCTTAAACTGGTGGTAAATGAGCTTTAACCATTACTGTGGCCTGTTTCTGTGGTAACTCGGTTAATCGTCACTAGGCACAGGCCTACAGCCTCTTTACTAGTTTCTCTTTCGTGAACACAGCATTACATTGTTATGAACATTCACTCACACACCTGTGTGCAGTGCTGTTTCTGTCTCTCAGAGTTTAGCAGAGGGATAGGAGGTTATACCCAGAAGACGCTCCAGGTCATTGGCTGAGGTGAGCCATGACCCTCCATCTGCCACCACTGTGGCGCCAGTGATGTATGACGCAGCACGGCTGGCCAGGAACAGCACAGCATGAGCCATTTCTGTCTTATTCCCAGCTCTCTGCAGTGGAATGCTGTGGAAAACTCCTGTATTCTCTGCCTGGGATCCTCCTGAGACCAGAAACAGAAGAGAGACATAGAATGAATGATATGTACAGACATGCAAACATTATTGAAAGGCTTTTTTCATTGTTATGAACTGAAACACCAGCTGCAAGCCAGGTCTCATCCACTCTTGTGGCGGAATAGAAGTGAATCCCTGCAGTCGTATACTAAAATCTAGTAGAAAGTAGGACTGTGTATTGGCAAGAAACTGCCGATACAATACATATTGTGATACAGCGGTCATGATTCAATATATCGCAATATATTGTGATACTGTGAGCAAAGTGATGCTTACAATAGTATTGCGCCCTTGTGCTGCTTGTTAAAGTTGGAGTGGAGCTGAAAATGGATTACAACACTGCCATCTAGTGGTCAGAGGTTTAAACACAACACACAATAATTCACTGTCTGTCAGGAATCTGCGTATTGATACTGTGTTTTTGAGAATCGATACAGTATCACCAAACATAAACGATATTCAATATTTTCGAGAAAGCCTTCCCAGAAGGGTGAAGGGTGTTACAGCGATATAAAGGAAATACACCACATATTAATGCCCATTTTGGTCAGCATGTGGATGTGACATTCAGGTGTTTATGTTTTTTCAGCCCCTAAGTGTCCACATACACAATTAGCTGATAATTACACTTACCACACACACTGTAGTAAACATAACTTATAAGACATTTGCAGATGGTACGATTGTTTTAAGGTTTATGACGGCACCATTCACACTAAGTATTTATAGGCATTTCGGGTGATCCGATCATAAGTACATGCATCACAGAGACATTGCAATAGATAGGCTAACACCACCAACTAGCCAACTCAACTCTATTGTAGCTAACATAACCAGAAAAACTAAAGATTTTTTCAATTTTAAATACAACACAGTACTGCTGACCACATGTAGCTTTTAAGTTACTAAAACAAATGACAACACATCATGTTGGGCATTGACTGACTAACCACAGGCCTATCCTTCAACATCAGGTGTTAATGGCTAGGGAAAACAGTTTTCTTATAATTTCTAATGATTTCTGAAATATTTAACTCTCTTAAGTCGAACATGCACTGCTTAGCTAAGCTCCCAAAATGATACATGACTGATGGTGGCATGCATTTTCATGGCTGCCAAAAGATGGTAATGATCAAAAGAGAGGTGTAACTTCTAGGTGTGTAGGCGTATTCCCACTCTGGGCCACTCCTGGCCACCCCGTAGCCATTCCCTAGATGTACACATGCACACAGTCTTACCAAGTCGGCGGTAGCCCTCAGTGCCAGAGATGGGACCTGGTGCCACTGTGTTTACTCTCACTCCACTAGGACCCCACTCAACCGCCAAATGCCTCGTCATGGCATCTACACACATATAGAAATTGTACATTTTTAGATATACATTTTACAATATATACCTTGCTTTAAGCAAATTCCATGATAGATACACAGTACTGCAACAGACACTTCAAAGACTCACTTACCGTTAGCAGCTTTAGCTGACCCAGCATGCACCTGGAGTGCCTGACCCCTGTAGCCCAGAGTGGCTGAAATGTTCACAATGGAGCCTCCATGATCCTGACACACACACAACAATGTATAAATACTCTGATCACCCATAACAAAACAAACAACGCTTTGTTTCTACAATATCCGTCCATTTAATTAGCTCCATTTACCGTATAGGACCACTTTATAGCAGAGGTGGCAGTTCTTAAGTTTCTTACTAAATAAATCCTAGTAAAAGTTAAAATACAACTTTTTTACTAATAGAAAAGTATGAATGTATATGCTCTAAAATGAACTTAAAGTAAAAAAAAAAAGTATTATTAAGGGTTAAACGGTTTACATCCATAAATCTGAGAGTACATAATGGGTCACACTAGATCTGCATGCATCATCCACAAAAAATCAATTTGTCTAGAGCACAAACACGTTTACACGTTGGTTTTCCTTTGATATGGACATTGTTGGAATCTCTACAAAGAAAAAAAGGCAATTTATATTTTAGCAGTCAACACTGGACTTTAAATTAGAATTGGAATCGGAATCGGGATCGATTTTAGCAGTAAACACTGAACTTTAGAATATGCATGTCTCAAAATGAAATCACTTTCCTTAAAAACCATAACAGACTTGAGGGCAAAATCTCCCAAACTCATCTTACAGGATATGTTTATTGACATTGCCTGATCATAAAATTCCTTTTTTAACTCCATCACGTAGGCGTCAACTCTTGGCCAACAACTGAAAGAGTTTAAATGGTTTTAAACTGGAAACTTGCTGGTCAAAGGGCAAAAGCGCAGTGCCAGTTTTCTGGTGCCAAATGCTTAGGCACTTTGTACAGTAGAAAAACACCTGCATGTGCTGCAAGTGCTCACCTTGAACCACTTGTCGTAGAGGACTTTGCTGGTGTTGAAGGTTCCCATGGTGTCGATCTCCATTACAGTCTTGAAGGCATTAAAGGAAAGCGAGGTGGCAGGACATAGGAAGTTCCCTGCTGCATCTAAACAAAGCCAGAGCAAAAACAGATACAACTCAACAGGGTACAGTTTGCATCTGGTGAGCATATGAAGGCATGTGGGAGAGTGAGACTGATTGAGAGACAGATGTAAGAGCAAAATATTAAATCAATGGCCTATTACTATTCCTTTTGTGGTCTTACACATCTACTGCACCATATACATATAAATACTGGTTCAAACAACTCAATCAGTTAATTTTAGGTTATGTCATCATATAATTAGTATATTTCCCCTCAGATGACCCCTACAGGGACCCCCAGACATACTGTTAATGAGAATGTCCACGCGTCCAAACTCTTTCAGTGCCTCATCCACAGCGGCAGAGATGACGTCTGGCTGCCGAACGTCCATCTGCAGGGGCAAGCAATGTCTGCCTGTCGCAGTGGTAAGCTTTTTTGCTGCCTACAAATATCACACGCAACACAGTCTGAGATATGAACACAAGCCGGACAATAAACAAAAATAAAAAACTATAAATATAATAAATTAACTTCTACAATCCAGTGTTCTTAGCAGGAAGTAAGCTGTTTGGCCCTAATCAGCCAGACATGAGATTTACTTCTGTATAACCTTTTGCCCTTGTGGAGAGCTGAACATACAGCCATAGCAAAGTTTTGTGAATGGCACAAATTTTGGTTTTCACAAAGTTTGCTGCCTCAGTTTTTTTAGAACCTGTTGTCAGATGTTTATATGGTATAATGAGATACAATTATAAGCATTCTATACATGTGCTAACTTTTTATTGACAAATACAACCAGTTTAAGCAGAGACTTGATATTTACAAAATCTTGAATGATGGCAACCCATTCTTGCCTAATTTGTGCTTGGAGTTGATCTCAGTTTCTGGGATTTTGTTTGTCCATCCAATTTTTGAGCTTTTGTCTCATTGTGGTTTCAGATGCACTCACACCTGCCCTCTGCCATTCCTGAGCAAGCTCTGCTCTGGTGGTGACCTGATCTCATAGCTGCATTCGGACGTTCAGACGGTCCTGATGCTTGCTTGACTCTCTTGGGCTCTTCTTTACTGCAAGTGAACCACTCTCCTTGAATATTGCTGATTGGATAAATAGCTGCTTGGGGTGTATCTTACGAGCAGCAGTGTCCTTACCTGTGAAACCCTGTTAATGGAATGCAATGATGACTGCACATGTTTCTTAAGAGGTAATTATGGTAACAGGAGAAAACTTTAAAGCATTCCTTCCCTTTTAAAGCAACCAGTCTGCTCTTATGATCAGCATGACATCAGCTCATATCAGCTGTCTTGATCTTGTTAGCTCAGGAGAAAAGGTTAACGAGATCATCACTGAAATACTGTTTGAGGTCACTGTGTAGGGCTGAAATCAGTAATCTTTGTGATAGGGTAATTTGTTATGGCAGGGAATGACTGCAAATAATTGTTATTCATCTGGTCACTCTTCACCATCTAGAGTTAATACATATTGCTACTATAAAAACTGAGACAGCAAACTTTGTGGAAACCCAAATCTGTGCCATCTCAAAACCTTTGACTGCAACTGTACACTTGAAGCAAAGGTCAAATTACACTTCCTCAAATCTGTATCTGCAAGCGTATAGATGTTCACGTAACACGAAAGCATACAGAAGGGGACAGTGTCCAAGCCATGGTGCACAGAAAAAGAAAAGAAAAAAAATCACTCTCTCTTTCTCTTAAATTTAGTGTGATGTGAGGGAGAAAGCAGACTTGTTTGCACACTTATAGCAAAGTAACTATTTTATTTTATTTTATTTGTGGAACCGCATTTTCAGAACTGTTCTTGTTGTTATCACAAACATGAAAAGATCCATAATCTTTGCTTGTATTTTTTTTTCTGTGTTCAAATTATGACATTTGTGTGGTTACATCTATTCCCCCCCTAAAAGGTGCAGCAGTTACAATAACAGTAACACTATTCAGTAAAAAAGTGGCTTGCAAAATAAATTGGCTGTAAGTTTCCATTAGTTATCTACACTAATCTCCTCACACCAGAGCTAAACTACAGCAGCAAACTTCAGAAATCAAGCATGCTTTGGCTGATGAACTACATCAGCCAAACGTGTGTGAGTGCAGATATACCTCAGTGATCTTCTCTAAGCTCCTGCTGGCAATGACCGTATCACAGCCATGCCTGGAAGACACAGGCGAGACATCAGAGAAATCAGAGATCAGACAATTGCAAATGAGGAGGCACAATAGGCTCGTCTCATAAAGCAGGATTCCCTCTTTAGCCTGATCAAATGACAAGTTGTTGATTTTCTGAGTAAAAAGAAATAAAACATCTTTTCACAGAGAAAATGTTAATTGTAATACACAATTACTGTCTATATGCTGAATTTAACATGTTGAAAAAATGTGTTGTTCTACAATACAAAATACCATATTTCAGTCTACTCCCTTATGTTTACTTATTTTCACTTAGAAAAGCAACACATCTAAGTGTTTGACTGGGGATGTTTAAAAAACAGTTGCATACAGCTGCATACATAACAAACAATTGTATATTATAAAGTAAAACACTACTTACTACTCCAATTAGCACTAACCTGGTGGCAGTGGTGAAACTGTTGCTTTTGAACCTTCTATATGCTTTACATTCTACTAGTGTTTTAGTACTCAGTGCTCAGTTTGAGGTGTTGGTAATGACAGAGTATGGAAAAGCAGAAAGGGTGAATATCAACCTCATCAGAATCTCAGCAATACGGAACCCAATTCCAGAACCTCCTCCTGTTATAAAGGCCACTTGATCCCTGCAACACACACACACACTGTGAGTAGATATTGTCAGACCTTTAAACAATTACACTGAATTTTCCCCTAAAACAATATTTCTCCTGGGTTTTCAGTGCTTCTAAGTGACGGTGGAGGTTTTCTTGTTAAAAGAGTTCTTCTGCAGTCAGATATAATGTACATAGGTTCACAGACTATACGCCTGTATTCAGTTTCAGATTCAAAGAATCCTGTAGAGGTGTAAACCTGAAAAACACTTCCAGGCTATCATGTCATCAAGCTACTGTATAAACTTTGAACAGTTGATATTATGCTGGTTATTGGAGATTCAGGAAGATAAGATATTTTTAGCTGATGCTCTGTATTGATGCTTGTGTTGTTTTCCTGAAATGTTCCCACTGATAATTATGTAAGTCTTACTTCTAGATTATGTCACAGACGGGTTTAGTTTTGCTGACCTGTTTCAAGATATAAAGACCCCTGCAGTACTGACACGAAAGAAACTGATTCATCAGGAATGCTTCAGTAACAAAATGCAAAATCGCCAATCAGTTGATTCATTGTTTTTATTTTGGCAGATATGAACTGCAATTTTAATTATGTAAATAACACAAGGCAGATGAGACACCAACATTATATTTGAGTACTAATACTGCTGTACCAAAAAGGTAAAAGGATAATGATGCTTTATAAGTCATTGTAGTAAATAGTCAGACGCCTCTTACTTTTCATGTGGTACTTCATTTGTATTTAAACAGGCAATTGACTTAAATAAGAAAGATTTTAAAAGGTTAGTTTGTGTATAATAAAGTGTATTATAAAGAATTAAAGCTGGACAGGATACTACATAACATGACAAACACCACATTAAATGCTACATTTAGACTGAAATTGCTTCTTTTAATTTTTGCAGATTACTTTATAAAGGGGACTCAAAAGATTTCTACATAATTAAATCACTGAAATGTAAAGAAAGTCATTGAGAGCGATTTGACTAAAAATATTGAAGCCTAGAGAAACTTGCAGAGTCAGAACCGTTGTCAGTGGTGGTGATAGGAACCAGATTTCATAGAAGTTTAATGCCTTTAAAAGCTCCCTCACAGAAACTTACTACATCGAAGTGGTTAGAAATATGCTGTGCGATGTCTGTCAAATTACTTTAGGATAGTTTTGTGCTAACGTTTTACATTTATTTTAATCCACACATGCAGGGCACAACAGTCTCCTAAGAATTCATATAACACCACCAACATTATTCAGTAAAAATCAGAGGACACATGTAAGTTCACTGGTGGTTTTAGATACTAAATAAAATGGCTATCTATGTGTGGTAGACATAGTGCCCCCTGGTTCCCATCGTCACCACTAGATCAGTAACTTTCTCTACAACAAACCATATCATGTCAAACCTCTCTGAATGGCTCTGTTTACATCTACATGAATGAATGTTTTAGATTGTTTTATTTATTTAGACTTTTTAAAATGTGGTGGAGTTCCCCTTTAATTCAAATACTATTAATGGTTAATATTTAATTTAAATGAGGAAGGAAGAAACCAGTGAGATTGTTATAAATAATCTGGGGAGGAAAAACGCTTTTGCACATTAGACTCTGCAGCTTTTAACATTAACCTGGCTTTACACTCGGATGGAAACACTTTAAATGACTTTAGTAAGTAAAGGAGAAACAGTCTATCTTACTTGAGCAGGTCTGGACTGTAGATGTGAGAGTAGCTGCTCAAGCAGTCGTCGCTCTGAACGTCTTCTGGGATTTCTGCCATTCTTCTGCAGCTGAAAGCTTAAACCAAGCAGAGCAGAACCAAACTTTCTTTCACAAACGTTATAACCTGTATTTTCTTTGATTAAAGCTGTTCAGACACGTACAGTGTTCTGTTAAAAACAGGACTGCATGCCACTATCTGGATGAGAATTTGTCCTCACTGTTACGTAAAAACACAGCGGAAAAGGTCCGAGTTAGCAAACAGATCACACCTTTAACTGATCTCCGAAACTTTATCAACACTTAGACAGAAGTGCTCCTGCGATGTGGAACTGAAGTGAGAAATAAATGCGGAGTTATGACTATAAATGTTATGTTAAAATGTACCTCGGAGGTCTCCGCGCGTGACGTCACTTGTTCCTGGTGCATTATGGGCGCTGTAGTTCCGTGCGTTGTATCTGGCCACTCAAATTTATTGCAAATTTATTCTTTAATATTATACTTTTGCTTGCGTTTTTATTGTGAACTTGCACAGGTGTGAGATCCTTATGTTGGCTCAATTTGTAAGTGAAAAGACAGAAAAGGAGATGCACTTTTTTCATTTTATGAATTTTGCTTATAATTTCATATAGCTTCATTGTTTCCAAAACACAATATTTTTTATACAAACTAAACACCTCTGTCAACAATTCAAAGACTCCTGACAATTCATTCAGGTAATGCAGTGCATTTTGCGTTGACAAACATGTCAACATGTTTTGCTGATTTTCTAAGTGACAACAAGTAAACACATCCATGTATAGAACAAACGTCTTTGCTTTAATCTATCTATCTATCTATCTATCTATCTATCTATCTATCTATCTATCTATACACAGATATGCTTACTTATCACTTAGAAATCTAGCAAAACACACACACACACACACACACACACACACACACTTAAAATTGTACTTAACTTTCTGCATATGGCAAAACAGAAGGCAAATTAACCTTTAGGTTAATTCCCCAGTTTCCAATGAGGATTAATAAAGTATAAAGCGTCCTGCCTCTGTGTATGAGATGTTGCAGTTTGCCCCTTTAAGAGTTTGTTTTCTTCAGTGGCGATCACGTTAGTCTTATGTTGTTGTGATCAGCTCCGCAGTCTGTGTCTGCATACTCCCAGCTGCCACTGGCTGAGAGTGTGTTTTCATTGTTACAGTCTCTGAAGACGACGGCACAGAAACTGTGGTTTCTAGGCCAACCAGTGATGCGCTGATATCCCAAAGTTTGACTCCCGCTTCCTGGTCCAGAGCCCTGGGCGCGGGCTCCTTCTCTGTCAACACGTCATAGTAGCGGCCGGTCACGCCTTCCAGTTCTTCAGCAACAGCCAGGTACACGCTGGGCTGTGCACCAAGCTCAGGTGACTTTATGAGCAGGTAGAAAACCGGACCTGAGTAAGGACAGCAGGACACACACACACTTAAGTGCAAACACAATCAGAGAAAAGACGAACCTTCTGCCTTATAGCGCCATCTTGCTGGTGTATAGAGATACACAGCTGTGTCAGTTGGGTGGTGGATTGCTCCCAATCAAGCAGGTATTATCACATATACCACTACATGTCAGTGTAATCCACCAGAATAAGAATCAAAATTATTCAATATCGTGTCAACAGTGGTCCTGTGATCAGACAATGACCAGTAACGAATGGCATAAGAGGGGCTGCCCACAGAAAATGCACGATAACAGATAACGTAATGTCTATAAATGCACATCTATGTATATGTATCTGTCATTATAAGGTAGGTGGAGTACATTTTTACCCAATTTAGTCACCTAAGCTGGGAAGGTGAAAAATATCAAGCGTCCTTTAAGACACGTGAAATGCCGTCGCAACTTTTAAAAACTGCTGCTAACAAAGATGCAAAATACAGGGGGTTTCTAGAACCCCTAATTCACCTTTAGGATTAGAAATCAAAATTCTGGGTGTTCCCTGAAAATAAACGTTTTGTTGTCATTGTTTAGTTGTTTCACCCACAATCAGTAGGACCTTCATAGCCTAACAACTGTTGCTATGACTGTGTTATATACTGAATTGTTACTAACTTTTCTAACTGAAGACTGGGTAGGAGACATACAAGATTTCAATTAACGTGTGAAAGACACCATGAACAAACTATCAAACAGCATTTCCAAACGAGAATTATTAAACCAAACGTCTTCCCCCAAGAGAGTAAAGTCAATTATAATCTCTTCAACCTGATTAGGACGGCTGTGTCATCATCGGGGATCAAACTAATGACAGGGGCTAGGTAGACGTTACTAATAAGGTGGGCAGTGAGTGTATATGGCCATAAAAAGGTTTTGCAGTTAACCAGTTGATGAATGAGCACTGCAAAACATCAACAGACTACTTCTCTAACCACAGGTAATATTTTATGATCAAATAAAGGGAAATTCAGCTATTTTTTCTTAACATGTGCATTATTTAATCACTGGGATATTACTGTAGTGGTGACAGAAACCAGGGGACATGAAAATGAAGAAATAAAGAGAAAAAGTGATTTAGTGGACTGATAACTGATTGACTCACTGAGTACGGTGCTGGAGAACTGAGACTGGTGCATACCGGTGTGTCGACCCAGTTCTGTGGCAACAACTCCAGGGTGCAGAGCATTTACTGTAACCCCTGTACCTAACACACACACACACACACACACAAATAAATAAACATATTATAGTTTCCTTTCATTGAAACAGGTTAATGGTGTATTACTACATACTATTATATCCAGAATTCCTAAACAGACACGCACACACAGCCCATCTTACACACCCTCAAGTCTGGAAGCCAGCTCTCGTGTGAAGAGGACGATGGCGAGCTTGCTTTGACAGTATGCTCTCTTAGTGTCAAACTTCTTCCTGTCCCAGTTCAGGTCTGTAAAGTCAATCTCCCCGACAATATGTGCCAAAGACGACAGGTTAATCACCCTGCTGGGGGTGGAGTCTTTCAGCTTATCCAGCAGCAGATTGGTCAAGAGGAAATGGCCTATCAGGGTTCAGACAAAAAACAGAGACTAATTAGTATTGGGCGGTAGAGTTTAAAATGTATACCAAGCTATAATTATAATTTCTAATGGTTTTGGTGTATATCACAGTGTTTATACAATTGTACATCAATTAAACAATGACGCTTAAGTAAACCCATTTGGTTGTGGATGAATTTTTGTTATGCAAATTAGCAAAAATAAAACTAATCAATACGTGGATCAACTGTTTTAATAATGCCACTAAAATGATATTACATAGGCTCCAGTTGCTGTTACAATAGTAACTTAATTAACTAGAATCTTAACCTGAAACATAAGACTTAACGTCTATTTCCATGTGTTCCACAAACACATTCTCTGTGTTAGTGTAATTAGTCAGGTTGTTAAATTTACACATAGTAAGTAAACATCTTCATAAGCATTCGGTTATTGGCCTGTCTGCAAACACATGACTGATCTCTGCTATAGCACAAATCATTTATGTTACAGAGAGGTGTGAATAAAAGCTGACAATACTGCAGGACACTTGTTAACTATGCTGATGGCTATTTAAAGAGCAGTCAGGTCAGGCTTGTTTCGGTCTGTGTGTGTCTGTTCTTGTATTATGTCTGTCCTTGCTATGTATTCACCAAGGTAATTGACTCCAAGCTGCATGTCAAAGCCATCTTCAGTTTTTCCTGGAGGACACCTCATCACAGCAGCATTATTGATCAGGACATCCACCGTTTTCTCCTCTAAGAGACAAAGATTCTGGTCATTTAACACATCACAGATAGGCATAGCTGCACACGTCTGCCTCTGGGTTGGGTTGCCAGTTAAAACTTCGTATATACCACATAGAAACTAAGAAACACTTATTTCTTGATCATCACTGAGGTAATTTGCATATCGTCTATGTATTTATTTATGTAAAGCACCTTGTGTTGCCACTGTGTATGAAAGGTGCTATACAAATAAACTTGCCTTGCCTATAGCAATCTTACAGGGACAGTAACAAAAACAGTCAGTATGACAATTTTAAACAATACCGCCGTTGTAGTCTCTGATAGGCCAATTTTTGTTCAATACTTTCTGTGCTACATACATTGTGTCTTTAAATGTCACTGAATCCTGCGGTCTGAAAGTTGTAATATAATTACTGAAATATAATTATTGTTAAAAGTAAGCTAACACTACTTCATGCAGAACTGGCATAATAAGGACTGGCACACCCAAAAAACTTTTTTGAAACATTTTTTGAACTGTAAAAAAAAAAAAATCCTGGTGACCAAAATATGATGCAGAATTTTTACTGTAATAGGAAATTATAAAACAGGAACATGGACCAATAAACTAAATATACTGCTTGCATGCAAGATTCACAACAATGTTATACATTAACTGGACATCAGACCACCATGCTGCGATGAACAAATGAATACATGTCCTACCCTGGTTGATCTTTTCTGCAAAGCTACGTATAGACTTCATTGAAGCCAGGTCGATGTGTCGTGCATATACGTGAGGGTTCAGTGTGGACCCTCTGATCTCACGTGCAGCAGCTTCACACTTCTCCATGTCCCGACAGCCCATAATAATCCGGCCACCTGCCCAGAAATAAGAGTGAACAAAGTCACAACTATCACCATCACTTTAAAACAAAATGTCAAAAAATAAACAAACAAACAATTAAGACTGATCAAGCGTCGGAAAACTGAATGTACTACAAAAACTATGAGTCTTCAAGTAAGATGTTCTTGCGAGTTTCTTTACACATTTTTTTCTTGTGGTTTAGCTTTGGTTGCAGCCCAGTTTAAAAAAAACATACACCCACCCATATACTGTAACTCTGCTAAAACAGTGGTCTGGAGCAGTGGTTCCCAAACCTGGTCATGGAGGACCACCTGCTCAGCATGTTTTCCAGTCAAAACCCACTCACTGCAACTCAGGAAGGGCTTGTTGATGAGTGGACTCGTTGGGTCAGGTGTGAGGGGATTAGGTGATCGGATCAGATATGTGTGTACAAAGACACCACCAACTTATCTTAAGGAGTTGCTGTGGTAACAATGTAGGCGTTTGTGACTACAAAGCCACGCAGGTGACATGCCTTTCACATGCGGATGGAGGAGAGACGGAGGTGCATCATTTCAGCCTCCAAACAATCTTTGGCAGTCTTCTTTAATCCCACCCCCTCCATCACTCATGTAGAACACATGGGCACACTGTCGTTGTTTGTCGCATTGCAAGTGATGCAAAAGACACTTTGAGCTCTGATTGGAGCGGCAGAGCAGCCAGCCAGAATTTACTGGAATTGCATTTCAAACCACCTTCCACATCTGATTTACAAAAATCCAATTTTACGTGGCATTATGCTATCCAAACAATCAAACCAAAAATCAATCTGGTTACAATCTAGGTATGCTGAATACATCAGATTTGGGCTGGCAGTCTGAACATAGCCTAAAATGTGCAGGGTAGGGACCATGGTGGGGAGCAACTGGTCTAGTGGCTAATTTTTGTATGTCAGTTAAATGGAGAACTTCTTACAATGAGCGACAGAGCGGACTCTGACTGGGACATTAATAAGAAATTCCATGAGTTTTACAAAAAACTGCACAAGTTCATTGTTGAGATGTAAACAAATTCTTGTAGAGTAAGTCAAATGTCATTACAGGGAACCTTAACAACACTTATTTGTTGACAGTAGTAGTGATCAGTCCCTGGCATCATAAAGTTAACATCACAAACATGGCTATTTTATTTGCAGCCATGAACAATCAGTGAATTTGTATGTGTCTTCTAAGTTCTTTTATATAATACTAATAATGGTAAAATACTAGTACATTGAACACTACTTTGCCTTACAGTGCCTTCTGAGTATGTGTCCATCATAAATGAATAAGCCAAAATCTTCTCAAAATTAGAATGACGTAACATGTATGTAACAATGTCATGTAATAGGTTTACAAACTTAGCCTTGGACACTTTGGACGTCTGATTCCTATCACCACAATTCTCTAGGATAGCCCATTTAACACATTAAACTACTCTGAATTGCTTTTCTTACATCTTAGTGATTTCATTAAGCTATTTTTTAATGTGCATTGTCATACCTCGCTTAGCAAGTTCTCGAGCCGTCTCCTTCCCAATTCCTGTATTTGCCCCAGTTATGACCACCGTCTTTCCAGGGATCTTTGCTTTACTCGGGCATGGGCCTCCAGTGACGTGGTTCCTGCAGAGGAGTATAGAAAGCATTTGGAACAACAAACTCAAACTAGTGTAGGGCATGCAGGCTTTACCAGTGAGTCAGATCAACTGCTTCTACTCAGAAATAACAGCTGCCCCTTTCAGCTACCTTCAAATCATTGCTGTACTAATTTTCAACATAAAAGCTGAAATATTGGTATGTAGTTATACAAACAAACAAAATACAGGAAAATCAGTAAACCAGCCACGAACACGCAAACACAGGAGAAAAGCCAAAATTCGAAAAACCAAGGAGGCACACTTCAAAACTAAACTAGAGTCAAACTAACACAACAAGTACGAGATCTGGAAAGATGAGACGACAGAATGCTTCAAAGACATCCACGAGAGACCTGTCTTGTGACAAGTCACCCTAAAGACGAATTTGTTTGATCATAACTTACAAACAAATAAATAAATAAAAACACCCACATACATACATAAATACTTAAACAACACTACTTTACAACGCCTCTAAAATGTTGTTATTTTTAAAAGATAAAAATCTGGTGCACACCAGAGGTCATGAGATGAGCAACATATACTACAAGATATTCTAAAAATACAACATGTTTGTATTTGGCGCTCACCTGAGAATACCTGGCGTGCACACAATGTTATCTGGCGCACTCTAAATAGTATCTGGTGCAGTTCAGATTTTTACCTACAAATACACTACATACATACACACAAATACATTAACCATCAGAGAAAGAATTGGCTATGTATCGCTTCTAATTCGGCCGTGTCCGAAATTGAAGGCAGAGTCTCGTCTCGATGCCTGTCTGCCTGTCTATATCAGTGCTCGTGTAGGAGACAGTTCTTTTTCCTCACTGACTCGACGCAGACACCGAATAATGTGGGATCTGTAAGGTATTTTGTAAGGTATCTGTAAGGTATCTGTAAGGTATCTGTTAGGTATCTTGTAAGGTATCTTGTAAGGTATCTGTAAGGTAGTGAAGGATACATCTACACTGCCTTCATAAAGCAGACAGTGTTTTAGATTCGGACACGACTCGGTGCCCTAACGTTACTGGGTCAGAATACTGTTTAGTTAGGCAGCATTTACTACACGTACTTATATACCATTCTACCGTAACACCTACAGTGTGATTTTGTAGACCCTTTACGGTTACAATGACCCACAACATTAACCTGGGCTTTGTTTAGTACATGTTCAAAGAAAATGTTGAATCGGCCGATGTCAGACGACCGCCTGGTTTAACTACGTTAGGACAGACAGGACAGGACCGCAGCAATCACAGTAGACAGTTCAGTTAAATGTCAGCGATGCACAGGCATAACATAAACATAAATTACTCTTGGAAATGTCTAAAAGGGGTAACATCTAACTTCTGTTCTTTGTAGTTCTCAACTCTCACAGAAACACAGTAAACAGTAGTTGCTAAGCTAACGTAGCAAGGTTTCCATCACTTTACTTACTTCAGCAACACGGCGCCGCCAAAAATAGTCCCGAATACAGACACGGGCAGAATAAATTTACTCATGGTGGTGACGGCATGTAAACATTAACTCAATTCCTTAATAAAAACTGCAAAAAAGACCAGAATCATATTATGGTCCACGTATCACGTGGTTGAACAGGACGACCTCACTTCAGGAAGCGCTCTAATTCGGGTGCATGTGTACTAGGTAGACGTTAATCAAGTGCACTTAAATTCAGCACGTTTACTCCAACATCGAGTCCCCAAAAACCCAACGACGCACACTTGTGCTTTATGTTTAGCTGTAACCGTCCTGAGTGCTGACAGACAGATAAAGATGTAGTGCATCCAGTGTGCACTTAATAGACTGCATTTTGCTATTTGGAACACATCCAAGTCACCAGCCACTACTAGCCACTACTAGGTCATCAAATCAAGACGGGAATGCCTCCCTTCACTGTAAAGCTACCAGTGCATTATATGATGATGATGATGATGCATAAACCCGCATCCAGAATAGCAGACAGTTCTGTTTTGAAAGTACAAAGTAGAAAAGTTAAAAGGGGTCTGTACTTTGCTTAAGAAGCTCCCTGATGAATCTTGGGTCAAGTCAGCATAACATTTTAAAATTAAAACAAAACAAAACCCCTTGATGATTCCACTTTGAAAACACTGTCAAAGACAAATAAAAAAATAGAGACACTTGAAATGTAAACACACCGTTTATGAATGGCATAGCCATTACGATTATATAAGTTATGTAATGATTTTATGTAGACCTATTTATTATTGTTATTATTATTATTATTATTATTATTATTATTATTATTATTATTATTATTGAAAACAATAAAGCATACCATTTAAAATTTAATAGCTAAGTGTAAATGATTATTGTACATGACAGAATGCATCAGGTGTAGATGTGATTCTGACTCACTCTGAAACTCACAGGCAAGCTTTTCACCAGAGAGGAAGCTAAATGTTGTTTAATTCTACAGCATGTGTGACATTTCAGCGAATAATCTTTCTGTGATTATAATGAAATACTACATTGGTAACAGTCTAACTTTGCATTTTCACTTTACAGTTAGACATGTTTGAATGTTCTTTTAATGGTGGAGTACTGTTCTGACAGTATTTGGCGTGAGAGTACAACATTATGGCAGTATGTGCTTTTGGATGAAGCATCTTCCACAAACAAATAAATTAACAAACAAAAAAAAAATATATATATATAAATCTAAATGTAAGAGTTCAATACAGAATCAGTTGTAATCAGTGGTGGTAATAGGGAGCAGATGTCTAAAGAGTTTAATGCCCCTGAAAGCTTCTACAAAGAAAGTGATTACAGGAACTGGGTAGATAAATACTGACAGATGTCAGACACATTGTTTTATGACAGTTTTGTGATAAAGGTTTAAAATATATTTGATGCACTTGTGGTCCTGCACTCTTTCTTAACATGCCTGATGATGTTGCATTTCTTATTTTGCCATCCAAAAGAGAACTGTGTGCCCTTGTCTCAGTAATAACCCCTTTCCCAGAATTCCCTAAGATTCAGGCAGGTACTAATTACAGGAGACAGTTATGTTTACAACCCAAAAACACATTCAGATGTAAGATCAAATTATTTTGTTTATTGATGTAACTTGGCTTTCAGCTGCATTATAAACATGTACATAAGCAAAATATCTAATTATGGAAAAAAAATGTACAGCCAATTACGCCATCATCAGATGTGACACTGCTGAGTCTACTCACAGGAATTTGCCCCTAATTAAAACCAAGAACCCTCAATGGATCTTGCTTTCAGTATCTGCACACATATGGCGTCATTTATCATTATTAAAGTATTAGACCCTTTGTTCCCAGCACCACTCATGCAAGAAGCCCTTCCTGAGGTGAAATGGGGGTCTGATACAGCAGCAAAAAACCCTACAACATGCAGGGGAGTGGTCCAGGACAAGAACAACTACTTTAAGACAGCTGAAGAATATCTCAAAACTAGAATCATTCCACAAAAAAGCATGGGTGAAAAAACAACAACAGAAAGACTTTTACTTATTGACAACGTGAGAAGATCAGTCGCCCTTTATATGGTATAAACATGCCATGATGAACGGATTGACACACATGTTCCAAAATGGTCTGAAATAAAATCTCTTTTCATTAAAACTAATAAACGTTTCTGCCCTCGTCTGTGAAGCTGGCACTTTGAAGATATTTTGCTTTTCTCTGGACAGTTTACCAAATACTGTACTTTGTACTACAGTAATTTGTCCAACCTGCCAAAATGACCATTTTATTTTTATGCAAATAAAGTAATTGTGCAGCTATCTTTGCAGAAAGATAGTACTTCTGTATACCAACGGTTCTCCTGGACCAGGATTGAGAATCTTTGTGTTTTCAAACCCTGGTTTAGAGGTCTGCTTTCCTGCACACTGTTGTGCTTTCTCTGCTTTAAAGTGTGCATGATGGTAAGACTCCAGGAGCAGAAACCAATGCGCGAGAAAGAACAGCATAAAGCACTTTGGCTTCCCTCTGATGAGGTTAAAAGTACTCTACGCAAGTTGTGAGGATTTTGAGGCCTCTCTGATGACCATTTTTAATTGCATGCTTTGTCATAACCAGCTATAATCACATAAAAGTCTAGACCTTGGTAGTTTTGATTTTTCTTCATGTATCTTGATTCAAGGGATATAATGGGGAAACAGCACTGGTTTGATAATGCCATGGCCTACTTGTGCAAAGCTGTTTCCTGTGAGCATTACAGCGATTCCAAATGTACTGGAATCTGACTGACTGAACAACAGGACCACAAAATCATACATCTTTATTATAAAAGCATTTTAATGTCATACATATTTACAGGTTCAGACACGTGTCTATGATTCCCAACCACATTAGTGGGCACCTGCAGTCCTGTCACGAGTGTCCTGCTCACCTCAGTCATTATGAACAGCAAGGGTTGAGTATTTCGAGTAGAACACGTACAGCACCAAGCCTGAGAAGTTGCTTTGTAATGAAAAGAAATGGAGAGATGGGTTTCATCTGGTGATCATGAGAGAATCTGAATGACTTCTTTGGCTCTATGTGCTCTTCTCTCGGCTTCTGCAGCTTCACCCTCTGCCCCCTCCTGCCCACCCCAGCGGACCAGGGCCTCTGCTTTCTGCACGGTGGTCTCTCGAGCCACTCCCTGCAGACCCTCCAGATACGATAACAACACTGAAAAATGAGCATCAGACACCTAAGAGAGAAAGAAACTATCAATTGTAGGCATTTAATCCACCTGTTTTGTACATTTGCACAGTGTTCGATAAAAAAACTGGACATTTAAAAAAAAAAGTTTTATGCTAAACCAAAAGTTGGTTCATCGATAAAGGAGAAAAGACAAACAATAATAAAAGGTTTAATAAAAATAAGTGTTGATGTAGTGGAATGAAAGTCATGTGTTTGCTGTGGTAGTGTCTGCAGGGACTTGGTGGGCGATGAAGAAATGGAACAGTGACTCCTGCCCTCATTAAATGGACCACTAGCCACTTCTCAATGTCTCTGAACTCTTAGGGTTACAGCCTTGTAGAGCTGACAGAGGGGTGTTAAACCTGCTCCACTGAGAACTAATATAAGTTTTATTTCATTTGCTGTACATTCTTATCTTCTGCAGTGTGTTCCAAGAGAATCACATCACCTGCAGGAATCACCTGGCATGTAACAGCAGTCAATGGAAGTAAAGATTCATTTGCATTCTCTTTATCAACTTTCTTAAATTTGCTTAACATTAAAATAGCGTTTAAATGGAAACCCGCCTACTAGCACCCATCAGCTTCTCCACTGCCCAAGGTTTTTATTCATGGAATTTAAGACAGCATGGTGTTTTTAGTTGTGGACTTTCATACCTTCTCACTGTCATACATGTGCTGCAGTAACCACACCTGCCTCGTCTTCTGAAATTTCCACTCTTCCCGCTTCTCTGACCAACTGTGGACAGACACACACACACAGTAACATGAACTCAACTGAGTTCAGGCACATACAGCTAGGTAAGAGAATTTAGTTTTTAAGATGTACTATGTACGTTTGCAGGCATGTTAAAGGAGTATGGAGAGCCAAAAGGTGTGTGAAGAATTACCCGGGTAACTATTTGTAATGCAGGTTAAGATATTCAGACGGCGATTAATCCAGATATTCCGATAGACTGCGATTAATCCAGATATTCAGGTATTCAGACAGTGCTTAATCCAGATATTCCGATAGACTGCGATTAATCCAGATATTCCGATAGACTGCGATTAATCCAGATATTCAGGTATTCAGACAGTGCTTAATCCAGATATTCAGATAGACTGCGATTAATCCAGATATTCAGGTATTCAGACAGTGCTTAATCCAGATATTCAGATAGACTGCAATTAATCCAGATATTCGGGTAGTCAGACTGTGATTAATCCAGATATTTAGATAGTCAGACTGTGACTAATTCTTGATACTCAGATAATCCAGGTTTAGATATTCAGATGCAGATATTTAGTTATTTAGACTGTAATTAATCCAGATATTTAGTTATTTAGACTGTAATTAATCCAGATATTTCGAGACTTAGCCTGTAAATAACTCCTTTAAAATCCCACTATGACCCCTCTGACTTTTAAATAACTATTTTAAGCGTGACTTACAGCAGACTCTGTTTTCAGTGTGTGTTTTTCCTGACTTCATGCCCGCTTACAATGTCAACAAAAAGTCTTACTGCTGAAAGGGGCAGGGTGGTGTTGGGGGGTACACTGTATGCTTTTTTAAAGACTGAGGGTTTTTTCCTCCTAATGTTTTTTTTGGAGGGAAATTTTTTTGGCTTGCTGTTTTTCCATCTCCCATTTTATGTGTGGGTGTGTTTTGTGCGGAGTGCTCCAAGTCGCACACAGGGGGGCAAGAAGCATAAACAAGGGGAGGGTCTTAAATTTTTTGTGGATGCAAAATTCAGTCTGTCTATTTATTTTGCCATTATGCATTTTGCTATTACTAGAGCTGTGAAACCCTTTAATTATATGAAGAACATATTCACAATTCATTTGTCACAGTTGGACTGTTTTCCATTTAAGCAGTGCATTTTGTTATAGCTATAGCTAGTGAACAAAATAAACTTCATCAGAATGTTTTAATTATAAATATAAATATGTAAATTATAAATATAAAACATAATAACAGTCTTCCTTACTGGTGTCCTGTATTAATAGCAGTAGTTACATTTTACAACTCCTCTGTAATTGTAGCACTCACTCTCGTACTGCTACGCTATAACTTCTCTCAAGGTGAACTGATGTGTTAAGTTAGTATTTGGATTGTTGGTTTATCTATTGCTCTGTCTGTGTCCTCTGGTGTTAACATGCAGCAGTTGTGCTGTTTTTTACTTGTAAATGATGCTTCAGGCTTGGTTGACTGCGTATGAGTGTATGCATGATGCGTGATGTTTCACCATTTGAGGTACTCTAGAGCCTGTGTCTGGGCCACGTTGGTCCTGCTATCCTCTTTTTCACTCTTCTCTTGCTCTTTCTCCCTCTGTTTCTTCTTCTCCTCCTTTCGCAGAATCTTTTTCATCTTCCTTTCCAGCTTGCGTATCTCCTCGGGGCTTAGGTCATCCTCTCCCTCCTCCACTCCATCGATCTGTGCTTCTGCAGGCTGATCAGCTTCTGCAGGAGAGATGAACTCATCTGAACTCTGCATGAAACAGAGGAAAAAAGAGATTTGATGAATACATATAATAGTGTATATATATATATATATATATATATATATATATATATATATATATATATATATATATATATATATATATATATATATATATAATACAGTAAATAACTTCTAGATTTGGGAGTCAATAGTACAGTTGTATGAAAATCACCTCTCTGAGCAACACCTAAATGGCTAATCGACAGTCAGAAGAATGCCCTGTGGGCCGGGTAGCGTTTTGGACTGTTACTGTGAGCTAATATATAAACATAAACCATAAATGTTACATCTAAATGGACAGTAGTCCAGAAAAGGACAAAATAGAGCCATATTTCTACTTGATGTTTTCAAACCCAACTGCACCGCTCACACAACATATAGTCACAAATCTCATACTTCTATTTGTTTTAGTTTATTTTTTATTTAAGTTTTGTAACCTTCACATTGTGTCGAAAACAATCCAATCCTGCTTGGAATAAAATCTTCAATAAGCTTTAATTCAGGCAGTGCTGATATGTTTACCCTGTACTGGATGGAAAAAAAACGACTTAAACAAAAACTGGCCATTTTTAGGTTAAGGGACAACATGTAGGAAATATGACAATATTTATTCTTAGTGTGATAAATTACAGTGATTATCATCACTCTTCCCAACTGCACAATTGATAAAAAATATAGAGCCTAATTTGTTGTTGTCATTTGTCAACTAGATTTAGTTCGAGAAATGTTTTTAATATTTAATTTTTTTTTAAACATGGCACTACTTGAGCAAAATATTTCGATATCAGATATCATGAAAACTTTATGGAGTATTGGAAAACTGCATTTTTGCCATGTTGCTCACCTCTAGGTGACACCTTTACCTTGAGGTCCTTCAAATATGCTACTGTAAATGGAATACAGCTTTTTTCTGAAATACTGTCAATTGTGGCAAAGAAAAGCAAAGAAGTGGAGGGAAATGCCTCAGCATGAGAAATGTGAGAATAAGAGTTTCTGAAGGTGAGAGTAGGATCTTGGACAGGCGGATAAAGTAACTGTGTTTTTGGAACAAATGTTTCCAGGAACTTGTTCAACCGACCGTCTGTTAAGCCAGCACATTGCCCTAAACACCAACACCATGTTCTTGAGCTCCGTGTATTGGTCAGTCTGTCTGTTGTTCTTTCAAGTGAGACTAAAAAAGGTATTGGACCTCTTGAAGTTGTCCAGTATTTTGTTTGATGTAAACAGAGCGAGCGTTTGTGTGTGTCTGACCGGTCCTCCAGTATTTACATATTTACAAAAGACACTCAGAATCCATTAATCTGATAAAAAAGAGAGATACAGAGAGAAAGAGAGAGGGAGAGAGAGAGGCTGGGGTGGGTTTACGATCAGATGCAAGGAAACAGATTCTGTTTTCAGACACATGCCGAATACAACCTGCACATGGAAAGGTAAGAGTACAAAAACGTTCCTTTCATTATGTTTTTACAGTCTGAGCTGTTTTGCACTGATTTGTATTCATGGTGATGTTAAATTACTTGCATGTTTAACTAAAAACAGTGTTAATCCAAAGTACAATCCCAACTACTGGCACAGTAGGTAAAATTAAATAAAGGACAGAAAGCAGTGATTTGTAAATTACAGATGTCGTCACTGAACGAAAAATATGTATCTCCATTTTTGACAAATTCTATTTTTCAACTCCAGAGCACCTGTTTCCACTCATTTTTATTAAAAGTAAACAATGATTTTGCCTTTTGCCTGTTTACCATATTGGACATACTAGTTTTTTTTGGATAGTAATGACATTGAAAACAACATGAAAAGACAGTTAACATTCTACTTTAATAACATTACCGATTTTTGTAAATACATTCTAATATCAAATTTAATGCCTGCAATACACTGACAAAACACAAGTTGTGACAATGTAAGAGGCAACAGAAGACTGGGAAGCTTGTGCAATGACCATAGCACCTGCTCTGGAACTACCAAAGCAGGTGACCAGACAACATGCATTTTAAAAGATCAAACAATAGGAAGAATGCGTAATTCTAAAATTAGAGACACAAATAATACTAGTTAGAATTTGAAACATACTTTATGATGCCAGAAAAAGAAAGAAACACTTATGTATGCAAGCCGGACCCAAAACATGGACTGAAATGAACGGTTACATTTTTTGTTTTGATGATTTTGAAGTTGGACTGCATTAACATACCCTCTTCATGAGACACATGTAAATATGGCAAATTTTAGGGTAGAGTTATTTATTTATTTATTTATAATCAACCATATTTACTTATTGTTCACATTTTGTTGAACAAAATCACCCCCCATCACTGTCAGGACATAGCATCACTGCTTCAGTTATCCCTTATTTAATAACATTAAAACCACCAGCCGATCTTTACTTTTCTCCTTCTCTTGTAAAGTTAAACTTTTTGGAGATATTATTTGAGATAACCCACTTGTATAAAGATATTGTTCTGAAATGTGTTTATATTTTCAGCACTGTCCTTTTCTTCACCATATTATTCTGAAACGGATTCACTAAAAGGGGATGAAGATGAACGAACTCTCAAGCTTCACCTCAAACACCTCCAACCACTCCTGGTCTGTGGTCAGCAGTAACCAAACAGACACTGACTTTTATGTGGTCAGCCTACTCCTCTCCTGCTTCTACACCGTCTTCCTCTTCCCCCTTGGGCTCGTGGGTAACATCCTGATCCTGCTGGTGAACCTGGACCCCTGCCAGCGGAAAAGCGGGCCGGACCCATACTTCACCAACCTGGCACTGGCCGACCTGGTGCTGGTGCTGGACTCGCTGATTGAGGTGTTCAACCTGAGTGCACATTACTATGATGATGCTGTGCTCTGCACTTGCATGGCGCTCTTCCTGCAGATCAACATGTACAGCAGTGTCTTCTTCCTCACCTGGATGAGCCTGGACCGCTGCTTGACTTTAACAGGCCTAACATCTCAGGCACTGGCCACTGCCCATGGCTCAGGGAGGCGCCATTCAGGCCTCACATGCGGCGCCATCTGGGTGGCTGCTATCGCCAGCACCCTGCTGCCGTTTGCCACGGCTCATGCCCGTCATGGCTGGGGGCGGGGCTTCTGCTTTGCAAGTGCGGCTGAGGTCCAGTGGCTGGAGGTGACGCTGGGCTTTGCCGCGCCGTTCTGCGTGATTGGCGTGTGCTATGCCCTGATTGGCCGTGCACTGTTGAAGTCTGGGTGGCCATGCCGGGCCAAGGCACTTCGGATGATCGCGACTGCTGTCAGCGTCTTCTTTGTGTGCTGGCTGCCCGAAAACGTCTTCATCGGGGTTCACCTGCTGTGTGGGGCCACCGAACCATCGCGCCGTCGGGGTAACAGCACACTGTGGCAACAGTACCCACTTACAGGTCACGTGGTCACACTGGCCGCGTGCGCCAACAGCTGCCTAAACCCCCTAGTCTACGGCCTGCTGGGCAAAACATTCAGAAGCAAAGTGCATCTCTTTCTTAAGAATCACCTGCGCTGTTATAATGTGCCCCAACGGACTGCAAATGTGACCTGCGTGCCCCTCCATTACGGCCTGCGAGTTAAGTTCATACGTACTATCTGCACTGACCCCAATCAGGAGGAGGAGGAGGGGGATTGTGAGATCAAGAATGAAGTAGACAGAATGTGTGTGTAAGAGTATGTTGGAGTCTATTTAAAACACATAACGTATCTGACCTGCACTGACCTCTCAGATCTAATTAACAACAGGACAGTGGGCTCGTGTAAAGTTATGTTTTCATGTAGCAACTGCGTTTTTTATTACAGCAAACCTACAACTGGAAATACAAACAAACGTTCCTAAAAATCCCTTCACAGTATTTTTCAAACGAGATGAATGTGTATAGGAGTACAGGCTCTAATAGGGCATGGAACTGCATATAGTTCAAGGTTAAAAATACCGTAATAACAATAATAATAATAAAAATAATACTATGTTCTGTTTATCTAGTGCCTTTCACAAACCCAAGGACACTTTACCCGGGAGAAGGAGAGCAACAAAGCCAAAGACTAATATGTACTTCACACTGGAATACACTGGTAACTAGTGAAGCTGATTAAAAATAGCACTGATGTGAGCAGACTGGTAAATGTGATGACACTGGCTTCTGAGATTTATAAGAACTGAAGCTAGTTCATCAATTTAACAGAGAGATCTTTAAAGAGAGAGTTGAAATACTTTGTGAAGGAAAAAAAGTTGTTTAACAGCATTGTTTCTCCTTGTTTCTACACCATTTGATCAGCTCTACTTACTATTTAGATCTGCCTTGTAGTTCTGTAACTACAGACTGTAGTCCATCTATTTCTCTGCATACTTTGGTAGCCTGTTAATCAATGGTCAGGACCCCCACAAGCCCACCACAGAGCATGCTGCTAATCTGACCATTAAAAAACAGGGTGAAATGAGTTAAAATGCAGAGAAACAGACCACAGTGTGCAATTGTAGAACTACGAGGTTCTCCTATACGAAAAGTGGAGCTAAGAAAAAAGAGTGTAGATACAAGGTGGTGTACCTACTAAAGTGGCTGGTGGGTGTATAAGCTAAAACCATTACTGCTAATTTGACGGTACAGCAACAAAAGTGCTTTGCATGCATCAACCGAGCTTTCATTATACAGTACATTAATTATATTTGATAGTACAACAAGACTGTACTGCTTACTCTGTCATGCCATGCTGCAAATAAAACCAGCAGCACCACCTTGTGGTGAAGGAATTTACAGCATGATTCAGGTTGATCTGAACTGGAAAGGCACAGTCGGAGGACAATTATCTGCATACATGTACAAGGTATTTATATGCTGGATGGGATATCAGAGGGCAAAAAATAATAAATGTGATTCTATCCTTTACCAAATCCATCCTAAAATAGCACACACTCTCAACGTGTGATGTTAGCAACGTGTGATGTTAGCTATGTTTGTCTTCCTGCGTGGTTGTAGAGCACTTGAGTAGTTTAAGCATAATCTACAGTATTAAAGGAAATATTAAAGGAAACCTGTTATTATTATTCACTCTTATGGACTTTTTTAACAAATGACTTCCGTTACAGTTACCTGTCATGGTTTGGAGACATTGAGCAGAGTTCCATTTAAAGAGGTGATCTAATTTGAGTTAATGTGAACATAGTTTCCAGCTTTAATGAACTGAAAACTAGTCAGTGATTTATTTAGAAGAGTTCTAAAATTTAACGTGAGAGGGAATCGTGCAGCAAGATCACAGTGACAGCACAGTGCCTGCAAAGAAAGTGTCTGCAGGAGGCTAACCAATAAGCAAAGCTAAACATACAACACTTATGTATTATGAATTTTAAAATGCTATGTGTGTGAATAAACCTAAAGGTTATATGTGACCGTGCTTATAGGTGTTGAAGTGGTTTGTAAATACAATAAGTGATTATTCTTATTCTCTTCACTGCAGCTCCTGATTACACAGAACTGTGATGAGATGCAATTAATTCTTTACACATGACTTTCTAAAAGTTTTTGTTGTTTTTCTTCATCTTTGCTCCCAGTTTAGTGAACGGTATGTGTTCACCGTGAAAAAATGTACAGGACTATGTAAGAGCAAGCAGCACAAACCGGACAGAGAGATGAGATATTGACTGATAGCCTGTGTAGCCAGCCAACATATAC
This sequence comes from Megaleporinus macrocephalus, assembly GCA_021613375.1. Classification (NCBI taxonomy): domain Eukaryota; kingdom Metazoa; phylum Chordata; class Actinopteri; order Characiformes; family Anostomidae; genus Megaleporinus; species Megaleporinus macrocephalus. The sequence continues at coordinate 16,697,298 of CM038705.1, read as the reverse complement.
TAGACTACACTGAGTTCTTTTAAGTTTACAAGAGTAGCTTAGCCGAGAGGAGAATTTATTTAAAATGTATTTCCAATCCACACTGATTGACAGCTTTAACCATGTCCTGCATTGCAGACAGAGACACCACTCAAGCAGCAAGACACTAGCAATAAAGGTGGAGGGAGAATTCCTAAACACGTACTGCAAGCACAATCTAGAATTTGCTCCAGTGGGCACCCACCACCACTATCCACTCACATCCACACAGTCCATCTCTTGCTCACATGTGACTTTTTTCCTTTACTCCTGTGTTTGCCATGAAAGTGTTCGACTAGCAAAAGCAACAAGGATGCTTAGAACTTCACCTCATTCTCATTGTTATAAAATACATACTCTTAGTAAGCTTTCAATAAAATTATCTATCATGACAGAATCTGTTTCAACAAGATTCTGCTGACCATCAGAGCCAAAACCACCACTTTTCACATTCCAATCAAATCCTGAAGAATAAAACCACATTCCACACATTTCCTAGCTGAGGATTTAATTTAATATACTTTCACAGTGTTTACACTGCCATGTGTCTCCCAAAGAATCTAAAAAAAAATCCTTGTCAGGCAAACAACTCTGTGTGTATTCTGGAGAAAGTCAAAAGCTACTGAATGGTGCAAAGCAGAACATTAGTCTACAGAAAGAGGTGGAACTGCACTGCTACACAGAAAAAAAACATATACCTTGTTTTTGGTCTCCCTCTGCTTCTTTTTCTTCTTGCCTTTGAGTGCTGTGACGTCATGTGTGTCAGCTTTCTTTTTCTTCACCTCTGTGACATCATCGGCAGGGACACACGTCTCAGAGTCCTGTAAACAAAGCACACAATCATTTTAAGACCATCTGCTGCAACATTCTTCTGATTTTAGAAGTAAATGTGAATCAGAAATGAAAATTTACTTATTTACTACAATTTCTCTCATATAGCCAGTAAACATTCATCATTTTTCATCATCAAGAAATAAATAACTGAAAAAGCCTCAACAACTAAATAGAATATTCATTTTTAATTTAATTAAAATATAGGAAAGAAAAATTAATGCATTTCTACACCTCCACAGTTCAGTCTTGCAAGTTGGTTGCATTTTCTGCTTCTCACAACCAAAGTTATTACAAATTTAGATACAGTCCAAAAATCTTTACTCCATATCTCAGATCTTCAGTTTGTCTGTCTCTTTTTCTCAGTAACAGTTTCTTCATGGCTTCAAATTCTTTCAGACCCATAGTGTTGAGCTTTCTTCTCACAGTGGAAGGATGGACAGAAGATCTGATTCAAGAGAGTAGTTTGACTCTCTCTCTCTCTCTCTCTCTCTCTCTCTCAGAATACCATCTTCTCTGTAACTCCAGTTTTTCATAAAGTAACATATATGATTGTTTTTACCACAACAACTGACAGATTGAATGACTAATGGCATTAACACCATGATGGATTTATCTAGTTTTAGAAAAGGCTCACACAGTTTGGCCCAATAAAATTTGCCAGATTAATAAATTTCCGCACAGCCTTTACATAGATATTTTCAATAAAATTTGAAGAACCCAATAAGGCCAGACAGATGGCGGAATCTGGCTAGGAAATCTAGAGCGAGGTAAATAAACATGAGATGATATTTATAAATAACATTAGGATGTTCAACATAAATTTCTCAAATAAAATGTGATATTAATCATAATATAGCGCTGATACACCTTGTATGTATAAAAACTCCCAACAATGTATATCCTGAATATTATGAAAAATGAATGAAAAGTGGAATCTAATGTGCTGCACCTCGTATTCTGTCTGCTTCCTCTTCATTTTCTTCTTGTCTTTAGCTTGCTTTGATTTCTTTTTCTCTGAAGAAGCCTCAGACTGGAGCAGCTGACTCTTTGCCATTGTAGCGGTGATGCTGCTTGTACATGGACCACACACAATACAGGTCAGATAACATAATTTCAAATATGATCAATATCAGCTTTGTGTCGTCTGGGTGGTTAGTAGTTGTGTAATACACATATCGTGATCAGTGCATCAGTTTCAAATGTGGATGAATGTACACGCGTACATACACTAATCCATACTGAGCAAACACAGACCGCTGTCACAACACTGTCTACTTTCTTGTTGCTACAATGTTGTCAAAACATTGTGATTTTTACGTTGTCTGAACAACATTTTCACAACGTCACTACTAAATAATGTTGTTTATGGTATTTTATGGTATTATTTGCAGATTTTGAGTTTTCTATAATATTTGAACACATCAGTGGTCGTTTAGATTGTGTGACAATTTCATGATGAATGGACCAATAGAAGTGCTCAAACATAGCTTGGAAAAAACTCTGGTTCCATTGACTTACATTGAAACTAAAGTATGTTTTCGGTCTCTCCTGTAAAGTTGCAATTTTTGAGATACTTGTTTTTCATTGGACAGCGACGATATGAAGGATTCTAGGAGGCTGTGACAACAAACTGGCAACGTTACCACTACACTGTCAGATAACATTGTTACAACTTTCAGAGGAATTACATTTCAGCAACAGTCACAACATATCTGTGTTTTCAGGGTATTGTAAAACATTTGCTTTTAGAGCGCTTTACCAAGAAATATTTGCATCAGGATGTTGATAACTAGATACAGTCATGACACTTGCTATCAACATGTTTATTCCATTTGTAGGCATTATTACCTTTACATTTGTTGCAAAAAACTGCAAACGTTTTAATAACAAACAGCATGCTTTTATGGAGTTCAATTCAAATTCACATACAAATTGTGCTAAGTCAAGATCCTACATTTCCACAATCTTGTGACATATTCGCTTTAAAAACATTTTCAGGTGATTTTTTTTTTTTTTTACAGCATCTTTATAATCTTTCACCTCCTGCTCCTTGCCCAAATTTAAAGGACTTATAATGTCGACATTTCCAGCAACGGAATGAGAACTAAAACATGATCCATGTGCTTAAGATTATAGGCAACCGCAGGCAGTCAATGTGACAATAAATAAACATGTAAATTAATTATAAATAATTATTTTCCGTTTTCCACTTCGGCTGTTGACTATTTGTTGCCGTCATGTTGTCAGAAACCGTAGATACATTTAAGGGCTGGAAATAAAATAAGTAGAATTTTTAACGTCTCTGATTCACATGTAAACACAACATTTAGGCGAGTTTAACCCACAAAAATCCATTTACTTACCAGATGTTTTCAAACGAGCCCCTCTGCGTTCACACGGCATGTAGCCCACATGTCAGGACGCTTTCCACAGTTACACCACAGACTCAAACTCTGATTGGTTTAAACTCTCTGCCGCTGCTCCTTCTGGGATTTATCATTTTTGGTTTGGTTGTGCTCCCGCTTCACGTTATCAATCGTTATTTAGCCTAAGATCAGGAGACGAAGCTATTTTTCTGTTTTATTTGACCAAATATGAAGATAAACAAGCAAACAGGCCCGCATAGTTAAACAAACTAAAGCACTTTATTGTGTATTTCCAGAGTTTATTTTGAAGAAGGGAGTTCGAATAAAAACTACACAAACAAAAACTAAATCCAGTATGAAAAAAATGAACACAAAAATAAGCAAACTGGGGTGATTAATCTTATTTCCAGTGCATTCCAGCATGTGGAACTAAAGTCCGGTTTAGCCGGACGCTGTTGAGAGTCGGACACGCGGCGTGTTACATGACCTGGGATTTTCAATGTGAATGTTGTGTGAGTCGTGGTTATGGCATCAGCGGCGCGGAGGAGGATATTTACTGATATTACTCGGTTTTACACAAGTCCTGCAACATCTGGGCTGTTGAAGTTAAGGTGAGAACCATGGCAGGTAAAAATTCTGGAGCTTTGTTTCTTTGGCCTCACCGTTTCGTGAAGACTTACACAACACTGCAGGTCGCATAGCTGATTTCATGTAAATTTTATTTTTTATATATGTGGTTAATGTATGGGGTGCCAAATACATGTCTTTGAAACGTGCAGATGTCGGATTAAGTCGTTTTTATTGAAGAGTGACAGAGCAGGGAACGCTGATGGGAGTCAGAGCAGAAAACAAGTCTTTGGGGATGCGGGTTACCTAGTTTGCTGGGAAGCTCAACTGCTGCTTTCTGAAGTTAGCTCCTTATTCGAACCCACTTCCACCTTATAGTGCTGCAGTTTCATTCTGGCATCTGAGTTTGTTTCCTCTTTTTCTTTCTCCTCCTCTTTCAGATCATGCACAGTTCGAGCACTGTCTGTCACTTCACACTGCTATGCAAAGTCCCAAAGATCTACTGCAGGTGATGAGGAACAGTCCAAGCCCATCGAGTTCTCTACAAGTAAAGGCAGCCATCGGACCTGGAAGGTGGAGCGCTCAATGGGCAGCAGACACCAGCGGCCTTGGTGGAAGGTTTTGCCATTAAGCATAGTTGGAGTCTCCTTCCTCCTCTGGTGCAGTTTCCGTAAGGAGTCCCAGGTTGACCAAGCTCTTGAAAAGCAGCTGTATGAACATTTACCAGGGTTACTGACAACCGAGGAGGAGGAGGAGGATCAAACAGATGCACTCAAAAAAGAACCATGACAAAGGACTAAAAGGAACAATCTTTTAATATTTAAATACCATTACTGCACTCTTTGAATCATGGGATTGTAAAGTTGAACATGTCTGCTGGAGACTGAGGATGTTTTTTTTTTTTTTAATTTGTGGTCAGGTCATAAAGTGATGGTGACTTTCTACTTCACTGTATTGAGGAGAAACAGCAGCATGGCACTAGTCTCGTGATGTAAATGATGGTTGTGTGTCTGTATTAAAGATGGTCTATAGAATGAGACCTTTTGTTTACTTGGATGTGTAAGGAAGATGGCATGGTGAGCCTTTGAATAAAATAATTAGTTTTCATTGGCATCAAGATACAAGGCATGCACAGTTATGTAGCAAAGGCTGTTAGTGTGTGATTTAAAACCTGTAATATAAACAGTAAATACAAGTTACAGGGCTGATGGAAGGGGAGGTTTATTTTACTGCCCTGTGCAAAATGTATACCTTAATCCTTACTGTATAATGCTACATGGCTTAATATACTGTATTGATGTTTGACCTTTACTCCTCCTACCCTGAGTAGTAAAAAAACTGAGTTATTTAGCGCTCAAGGTCATGGAAAATGTGTTACCTGCTAGCGGCATTTGGGCTATAGCTCTAGTACAGAAGCCACTCATATCTTGCCATCAGCATTTTGTGCACTAGCACCACTTCCAATACTCATTGTCTAATCACACTGGTCACCAACCCAAGCTCTTGTTTCAAGAAGAAGGTTCCATGACTGCTCAAGACACTAACATGCTTGACTGGCTGGATCAGAAACAAGTTAAAGCATGTTCAAACTAAACACTAGCAGAAAGATCTCCATGGGGAAAGTTGGTGAGCAATCCTAGAAGCTATGGCATTGGCCTTTAACAGTGTTAACAGTATTTCTGCATACTTCACCATTGTTGCCAAGTCAATAGTACCTCTCTAAAGGGGGAGATGTGCAATGAATCAACAAGACCCTCACACTCAATGTCAAAATGTTTATCTACTGCAGCGCAGGATATCACTATTCAGGTCTGTCTGTACTTTACATCCAATTTGAACTACTTTCCAACTATCTTTACTTAAATACTAAAATATACTGACCATAAAGATGAGCCAACACACAATGAGGTAGTGGAAAGTTTATTTACAACCAAATGGCCACAATGGAGGAGAAAAATAGAATCATGATAGAAATAAAAATGAACACATCCTAATATCACCATGTAGCATGCAGACTAGAGCGCACAGGCAGAGGTATACCAAAGTCTAAAATACAAACTTTAAAACCCTGAGAGGAGCTCCCGGAATGTTCAGACACCGCCCCCTACTGTCACGCTGAAGAACCACAAGATTCCCCTCCCCTACCACAACTACAAAAAAAAAAAATTACAAAAAAAAAGTAAGCTTAAAACTACAACAAGCATTTGTAGTCGAGTGTAAGAACCCACCCCTAAGACCTCCTCCCCCCACCCCCCTCCAAAAAAGGTGGATTAAATAGAATGAGCTATCTAAGCACGCTCGCCACGGATTCGCCGAGCCAGCTGGATGTCCTTGGGCATGATGGTGACACGTTTTGCGTGAATGGCGCACAGGTTGGTGTCCTCAAACAGACCCACCAGGTACGCTTCGCTAGCCTCCTGCAGAAACAAGTGTACACATCAGTGCAAGGCCCACATCACTACCATCTTGTACAGCAGAGATAAACTCCAGACTGTGAAGTGTTTAGGACACCCATCTGCCACCTAGTGGCATCAAGTACCAAAAGCAATAAACTGAATTAAGATGTAGTGCTGAAGAGCTTTGCTTTATAGGACTAAATTAATCCTAACCAGACATTTGGTGAGGGCATGTAAGGTCATTGTAAGCTAAACCGATGTAGCCAGAATAATGCAGAAAGACATACAGCACAGTGATAACTGAAGCTGCACCAAACAAAAAGTTAGTGTTTAATTTTTAATGCCATGTCTGCCCTTTGCGCCATGTTCATCACAGAAAAGGTTGCAATCTGTTCCTTATTTAAGTTTGTCAGTTTAAGTTATGTCTGTTGTCTATACATGTTCACTTAAATGTGTTTTAGTTTTGTTAATGACAGGTCTGTTAGGAGCATTGTTGCTTTTGTCTTGGTTAAGAGTTTATGGTTTCTGCTGATAAGATCTGTTGTCTTTCCTGGTTATAGATACATTCTGCACCATACACAAAATATCAGCTACTGATGTGCAAATTGCAACTCTACAATCCCAAACTTAAGACGCATGAACAGTAATATACATTACAAAATATCAGCCACACTTCTATGCAACACTTGTTACCAAACAATATTTTGCACCTATTAAAAAAGTGATAATTCTGAAGTTGCAGTAGAAATCAGTACCCTTTCATCTAGGAACAAAGTACTGTATCCTGGATTGTTCAAATCAGGGTCAATTCAAGCTATAAGTCACCCTCTTTGGTGTCAGCCACTTTGGCCTTTGCCCATCTACTGACCTGCAGAGCTCCAATAGCAGCACTCTGGAAGCGGAGGTCCGTTTTGAAGTCTTGGGCAATCTCCCTCACCAGGCGCTGGAAGGGCAACTTGCGGATCAGAAGCTCAGTGGACTTCTGGTACCGACGGATCTCACGAAGAGCCACAGTACCAGGACTGGACAACACAGGAGATGAGGTAAGCACCAACTAAGTACACAGTTTGGAGAGGGGGAAAAAGGGTTCACAAAAAGTACTTTATGCAAATGTGATGCTTTTACCGGTATCTGTGGGGCTTCTTCACTCCGCCAGTGGAGGGCGCACTCTTCCTAGCAGCTTTGGTGGCCAGCTGCTTCCTCGGGGCTTTGCCTCCAGTGGATTTACGCGCTGTCTGCTTAGTACGTGCCATTGCACTTTAGTATTCCTCTCAGCTACACACAAAAGAATGATAAGAGTTAAGACGACAGAAACAATTCAACGTATTAAAAACCTGACATGAACTCCTCGTGCCTGACCAACTCATCGTTTTAATATCGCATGTTACCAGAGTGCAGTTCATTATATCTGCAATTATATGTTTAGTTCAGAAAGTAACCCAACAGCATCAACTTACTGCAAGAATAAAAAAAACTGTTTAATAGTTTAATTATAAAAAAAAAACAAGTTGCAATCACAATATGAGCAGTGAACACTTCATGGTCTCCTAATCTGTTCAACCCTGCTCTTCCTCTACAGAATGGAGTAACAGCTACAGCCCTGGGTCGTCTTCATTTCAACGGTGGCTCCCTACCCCGCATGTAGTGCCCTACATCATGAAGTCATTTCTACACTAGCATGCTTAGCCGCATGTCCACTAGGGAGCAATTTGGGATCCGGCCATCGACAACCGCTACAAACCCTCGAGAAATGGCCGCAAAAAAAGCGCCAAGTCCGATTTAAAAAGCATACACTAAAAAGTATTTGTCAAACAGTTCCACAAACGTGTGAGACGTGAGATTTAATAGACTTGCTTAAGAACGAAAGCCCCCTGTAACTGGCACAACCGTAGGAAGCGGAGGCGGCGCGTAGGCTTATTCTAAAGCGCGGTCAAAAACACAACCAGCGCGCAAACAGCAACACAGCTAAAGTAAAAGTTACTTATATACGTAAAAAAATATACGAACACTATCTTTATTCGTTCGTTAAATTGTCTGGTCTACGAACAAAAATATTAAGCCCGGCCACCATTACGCGACGTTCAGCTCACACGTTTCTCCTTCATTTGTAGCCAACATGGCGTCCTCTCACAACAATTACAGCCTCTTCTTTGTTTGGGTCAAAAATGGAGAAAAAAAACCTTTAAGTACACTCGCTTTCAAGGAGCACAACTTGCAGTACAGGTACATACCGAAAGTCTAAAATGGACGAGTACATCCACAACATAAGTCAGAGTCCGATATATAAGACACTCGTCAACGATAAAAAATTATTTCGGCTTGTTACTACGACGTTACCGCGCCAGAGCGGAGCTCAACCCACCGCAGCTTCTCCGCGACGAGAAAACAGGCAGCTCGTTCTAAGTACGGAACACAACCCAAACTAGACAACTAGTGTCCAAAAACAATCACACAGTGCTAGGTTCGCTTTTTAAGAAAAAACCGCCAAAGCATAACTTACATGTTTCGCTTCAATCACTCCGTCAACCCAAAACAAGGAACGTCGATGGTGGAGATCTCGCTTCCCTCCCCCACTATTTATGAGATCTGTGACGATATCTGCCGAGTCCCCCGCCCACCGAGCCCCTGATTGGACCAAGCGGGGCTTTGATCTGTAGAATGGCGCATTTTAAAATAACGGTTACAATGTGTCTTTGTGCCGCACAACTCTTAAAAATGTAACATTAGCTGAGTTTCTGTTCACAGTCTGTTTTAGACCGCAGAGTGTGTCTTTCGTTCTTTTAGTTCACCAACGCGGACCGCTACGGTGCTCTTCATATCTGTTAATGTTGAGTTACTATTAATTTATGTTGCAGTGAGCGGTGAATATGATTATTCTATAAAAGGGTGACTGCGTTAAACCTGTTTTCAGGCCGAAACATCGGTTTAATTTCCTGCATCGACCTTTTTAAGTGTTCGTACACTTGCCTTTCAAAATTTAATTTCATTTAAACATAATCACACATTTAGTCGACAGTATGTGAGTCAGATGCGGATTATCGGTTCTGATTTTTGTTTTCTGTGAGTTTCGCTCTGTGTATTATTGGCGACTGGAAATACGATAAAGGTGGGAACCATTGGGAGCAGGCGGCTTGCCTTACACGGAGCCTAATCTGAGTGCACAATATCAAGCATGAGGATACTTTGCATTTGTTTATTTTTCTTCGTCCGGATTAGTTAGTAAATTTGTTATACGTGTAGTTAATTGCATTATATATAAACTGCCGCGTTTGTTTTACTATCTACGGTTTTCCCCTCAGTCATTTCAGCTGGACAGTAGGAGGTATATGAGTTCGTGAACCTCAATGCGAGGTATGTGTTGAAAACTAGCTTAGCAGTACTTAATGAGTGTAATAAATATTTAAATACAAAGTTAATCAATTTAATGCAGTGATACACAACCGTCTACACACAGGAAGATTAGTGGGTTCACCACCCTGAATTCAAAAGGTTTGAAGGGTTTTTTCTAGGCAGTAGCCTAAACTTAAACCCAAAACTAACCTCAGGGCTTATGGTTACTAGAAAGGAACAAAAAAGAAAGTTGGAGAAGACGATGGGGTGTTGTAATGCCTTTTCACATTTTGAATTGTTATCAAACTAAACCAGAATGGTTTGATGAGAAATGCTGTAATCAAGAACACGTACATTGTTCACAATCAATCATGTTGATGCCAGCCAGACGTCTGAAGTTTAATGACTTTAAGTGCTACTTCACAGTAACTACACCAAATGCTTCCTAGTACATTACCTGAAGCGTGATACATTGTTTTACTATAATTTTATTCAAAGTTCAAGAATAAAACGACCCTAAACGACTTAACATCTTAAACATTTGATTGCACAGAAATTGGTGGAATTCTTCTTCAAAAATATAAGCTGCAGAGCTAATTGTGAGTTGCTTAAGTAGGACTCATCAGACAGCGCTGACAATGTAAGCATCTAAATAAGATTGAATCTAAAATGACTCCCACCTGCATACAATTATCTACATACAGTAGGTGTGAAAGGCAACATTTCATAACTCACATTGCACTTTATTCATTGCACGTGATTCCAACAAAGTTTACTCACGCTCTCTTTTTTTTTTTTTAGGTTTGGGCTCCTCTCATCTTCCAGATACAGACTGTGAATGTAATCGGACAGTACATATTTTGAGCTAGTTACTTTGAGGCTTGACGTGTGACTATGGAAAATGGTTTAACCGGAAAAGGTAACATAAAGGGTTCTTTTACTATTTAAAATGTTCTTATGCTTATTTTTATCTTTTAAATGCATACATTTCATTGCTTGTGTTGTGCTTGTGCTTTGGTGATCCCGCCTTTACCTCCCCTTCTGTGTATATTTATTACAGGGCCTCAGTGGGATAGCAGCTCAGCCCAGGCTGATTTTCACTGGAAGCGCAGTGATAACTCCTTTTCTTTTAACTTCCTCCCAGCAGCGACGTCTTCCCTGACCCACACCACAGAAACTCCTGTGGAAGCCCAGCCCCAGCCCGGGCAAGGTGAGGGGTCAAACAGTGGCTCCGGTTTTACTTTCAACTTTCAGATCCTAAAAGAAACAACACAAAGTGGAGGGTTGGAAAATAGGGCCATGCAGGCAGGAAAAACAGAGATTGTAGTAACAGCTACCGAGCCAAATGCAGACTCTTCGAAAAGTAACGCCAAGAAAAAGAAGAAAAAGAAAGGAGGAGGAGGAGAGGAGGAATATGTGATGCAGAAAAAGATGAATAAATCAATGGAAGAAGCTCCCAAACAGGCGAGCGCGGAACTGGTAAGTGAGCAAACACTTGCTTTGGGCTTACGATTGCAGCAGTATGCAGATATTGTGTGTGTATATTTCTTCCTTGTTTCTTAAGTCATTGTCCATTTTATCTTTCTGGACTTACCATATAGATACACTTTGTAGTTCTACAATTACATATTTCAATCTGTCTCTTACTCTGCATTATTTGAGCCCTGCTTTAGCCCTCCCACCAATAGCTAGGACCACCACAAATACTGTTTATTTGCAGAAATTGACATATTGGGGAAAATGTAACATGTAGCTTGTGCAAATTTATAACATACTGAATATGTTGTTTGTAATAATATGTTTGCAATATGATGAATTCAGCAAATAGAAATAGTGCACTAAAATTTGCAGAGAAATGCCATATGTGTTTGTTACCTGTGGAAAATTTGCTAACATTTTAAGCTGTAAATCAACAAACGTGTCAAGGAGTGTTCAGATGTGTTGCATATGACATTTCCAACTCTATGCATTTAATGCCATTCTGTGTATTTAATTCAAATTAGTAGTCGTTACTTATTGTGTTGTGTTGTCAATGTGTTTATGTATTGTTGGAAGTGACATGCGAGTAAAATCGAATTGCTCTTTTTAAGAATAAATAACTTTGACATGATTTGATGAACAGGGTAAAGAAAGGCTAACAAATTCATGTACCACAAATTACATTGCTCTGTGGTGGTCCTGTTATGGTCCTGGCTACTGGAGAGCAGGGTCTTAGTGTGTATTGTGGTGGCACAAGTGGATCAGACTGCTAACTGCTAATAATTAAAACTATCCAGCCAACTGTGTGTTGTTGTCAGCAGCAGCACTGTCTAATCCACTCATACCAGCACAACACTAACAATTGTATGTGTGTGTGTTAATAATGTGTTAGACTCCAGAGCAGCAGCTGAACCGAGAACTAGACTGGTGCATTGAGCAGCTGGAGCTGGGATTGAGAACTCAAAAATCATCCACCAAACAAAGTGAGCAACATACACACTCACAATCAAGCTGCTGTTATTCACGTATCTTGTGCCACGTAGACATGCAAACAAATCACAAGTAATTTACTGAACAGTCTGTGGAATTGAATGTGTTTGTTATAAGGAGAAGAGTCCAGTCGGGCTCTGAAGACCCTGCGCAGCTCCAAAGCTCCAGTGGTGAAAAAGAGGCAGGTCATGAGAGCTATGTCTGGAGATTACAGGAGAAAGATGGAAGAGGAGAAGAACAGACAGTTCAAACTCATCCAGTCAGGTGACATACAGTACAAATACAAAAAGTGTGATGAAGTTAAAGGTACCATGGAATGCACTTATTTAGCATTTGAAAGTGTTGTCTGATGTCTACATCAAAGTTATGTGTGTCATGGTGAAAAATGCCCAACCTCATGATTAGAATAAGACAAGCTGTACACAGAAGCAAGATATAACACACAGAAAAGTAAAATAAAAGGAACCTCCTTGTAATAAACTAGGTCATCATATTAACTATGCTAATGTTAGTTACTTGACGCATGCTTGTAGCCAACATGGCCTATACTAGCTACTTGATTTCAAGCGTGACAGCCACACAATTAAATTAAATTTGTTACAATGAAACTTTCAGCTGATCTGCTGAAGTCATTCACAATCTTCAAAAAGTGAATAGAATTGCACAGCATGGCTGGTGCTTACAGGCTGTAATTGGTGTTGTGACGCTGCTAATTTGTGAGTGAAGGTGTCTGGGATCTTGTTAAAGATTGTGGGCGCTTTTAGTTGGCTTCCTATTCACCAGATTGTCTTGCAAGTTTTCATTGAAGTGGAAGAGAACATTCAATTAAAAAGCTGGTGAATATCAGCAAATCTCCGCCTTATTATAAGATAACCATTGACCATGCCCACCCACGGTTCGGTGTGAACAACATCCTGCACAGCTTGGAATGGTAGTTTTCTCAACATAACCATTTTCTTTGCTGTTGCTCTGTTGTCTTATGTAAAATTTGGGGTTATACATATTAATGAGACAAGACTGTTAAGTAACTGTCTAGGATTTTAGAATTTGGCCCATTGTACCACCCAAATGTCTGATTAGTATTTGGAGGAGGAGACATTTTTTGAGGTTCTCCATCTCTCAGGTTTATGTAGTGAACTCTCCTTTGTCAATATAAATACGTTTTCCATTCTATGGCATCTTTAAAATAGGTCCATTATTCAGCCTACAGCAGTTTAGCTTGGTGTTTCAGGCTGAACTGCTTTTTAGTCTAGGCATAATATAGATTATACTATCAGAACAGTGGTAATTTACATAAATATCTTAAGATATATTTTAAATTATAAATAAAGAAAATTGTAGAATATAGGCCCTGTAATGTTTACTGTAGGTTTCAAAGGACAGTGTTAAATTCTGGCCAATTAATAAGTAATAAATATTGCCTAATAATTTATTTAACAACTTGAGATGCCTCAGTGTTCTGGAGCGCAGTATATCTAGATGCATTTTTAATATGCTAGTAAATTAATCGAAATTATTTGTATTATGTAATTAATATGTTTGTTCCTCTTGACTCCAAATGACTGGTATTCGTTTGTGAAATCCAGTTTTAATACACATTGTCTTTTTTCTTCCTGAAATTAAACTAACTATTGTCCATGTTTCAATAGCAATGACCTCTGCAAGGGTCAACGCTGTTTCAGAACCTTCTCGCAAACCAGTGTTCCACCGCCGCGCTGAGACACACACAGCGTCCAACACGGACAAAACCCAGGAAACGCATGGACATTCACATGTTGCTGAGCAGACTGACGAAGACATGGGCCAGTTTATTTTCAGGCCATCCCATGAGGAGTTTCGTTTCAACTTTGACCTGTGATCGAACGCAAAGTCACTTGCAACTAGACACATACCACTGTACAGATAAGTATGTTAAGACTAATACGCCACCATTTAAAATACTGTAATGCCTTTACCCTAAAAAGCTGCACGGTAGTTTTCTTGTGAGGCAAAACTTCACTCTGCAGTGTTTGAGTATGTCACTTAATACCTGAATATTTTCATGAACTGATCTAAATATTGTGTGTGTCAATCAAAATAAGACTTTGGTGAATAAAGATTTTAAAAGCTTTTAAGTTGTGAGATACTGTTTATTATTTTATAATATCTATAGGATTAGTCACTGATCATTGTTTTACAGGTACTTTAGGTCATATTCTCGTATGCACAATGTCTGATTAAAGCTATGTGTGAAATAAACACTGCCTATATACACAGCATTCTGAGGCAACAAGATACCCAGTCATGACACTAGCAGTGTAGTTGTGTGTAGATCAGTATAGCTGACAGCCAATGTGTGTGGATCAGTATAGCTCTGTGTAGATCAGTGCAGATAAATGTAGATCAGTACAGCTCCGTTTACATCAGTGCAGATCAATATAGATCAGTATAGCTCTGTTTAGATTAGTGCAGAAGTATCACCTGCTGTAACATATATTTCATTAGGCTCTACGTCAGCACCAATATGGCTAGGAAAAACATAGTAATCACCAGAACTAAAAAGTGGAGAAGGCTATGGCACCGATAGGGCAGGCAGCAAGGCATTAAGAGAGCTGTCTGCAGTTTCGGACACAGCCTACATCAGTATTTTAAACAAATGGATGGGCGGCCCGGCGTTGCCATGGAAACAAGGCGCAACGTAGCCTTAATGCTTTTTTATGGAATGCATTTTCTTTTTTTCCACTAAATTAAGGTAAAAGTCATAAACCAACTTCACATGGTGTTACACATTCATATATTTGCACGTTTTGCTTGTAATTAAAAAGTAAAATAATTTATTATACGAATAACATACGCAACAACCGTTGCTAGAGCAGTGGTTCATGGGATATGGAGTTCATTAATTCACAACAGCACTTCCCCTTCACGAAAAAGCAGTTACAAAAAGACTACAAATCCCGAGCATCTAGAAAGCCTAGTCCGTAAAGACGTGCGAACCGAATCGTTCTCTGTGCCGTTACTCTAAAAATTCAGTGGAGTTTATTTAGAAAAACAAACAAACAAAACTTCTTACTGTCGTTCTGTAAGTACGCTGTGTTTTTTTTGTTACGTTCGCCCGGCTTCGACACGTTCATGTCAATGTTTAATATATTTGTTCACTGTTAAAATACGCTCGTTCCAGCGTTCGCTTGACAAACTTAGCTAAAACTCTCTGACTTGTAACAGCTATGGCAGATGAACAAACCAGTGCCAATAAAAGCTATTCTGAGATTATAAATAAGGTTTAATGTGGTCTGTCGGTTTTACGAGGCGAAACTAACTTAGTCCTGTTTACAAATATGACCGTTTTAAATGTCCTCAAAACTGTTTTTGCACATGAGCGAAACTCCTATATCAGTCACACAACGCCGCAGCGTTGCTGACATAAAGCTCTTGCGTTTTGTTAGGCTTGTTTATCGGAGGATGTCGGAACTGAGTGATGAAGCCAGCGAGTCGGAGCAGCTTGGGTCGAGTTTGTCCGTTTGGTTCGCCCACAGCGGGAGCGCCCTGATCCGGCCGGAGGAGTTAGATGTGCCGCTGGACCTTTATACCGCCTGCTCCATCGGACAGTACGATGTGGTGGTGGAGTGTATTCGGAGGTATGTTGGGGTCGACAGCCCGCGTTTTGTCTTACTTTGGCTGAAGCTGATCAGTTAGGACTGAGGTTGGTCAGTAACTCGTGGTGCGTTGTTCAGTAAACCTTATGCAATTGGTCATAGTTTGAGGGCTGATTTGAAGAGTTTTGTTCCCTGTCGTGAACATTAGGGATGCACGATGATATCGGAATCAAATCAGTATCGTTAAATATTTGATAGATGTTTAGATTTGGCAGATATTTCACCGTCATTGTGTAGTTATTATGTATTTAGTACTCTGAACGAGTAACATCATCTCACAGTTTTAGCTTAAAACCCAAGAATGTCTGTGATGTAAGTTTGGAAAAGCAGGCACGAGACCTGTTGAGAACTGTACAAAGCTTTACAGCACCACCTCACACCGCACCAGCTATTGGCCTGTTAGCTATAAGAAAAAGACAAATGACTAACACATTGATTTTTAAATATTTAAAAATGATATATGTCCTGTTAAACTTAGAAAATTGCTAGTATTTTAAAATGATAAATCGGGAGCTTAGCTGGTGTGTGTGTGTGTGTGTGTGTGTGTGTGTGTGTGTGTGTAAATCAGTGCAAATCGTCGCTGTCCAATTGTTTGCTGTCTCCAAAATTGCAACTTTACTGTCTGTACTTTCAATGTACAATGGAAGTCAATGGAACCTGAATTTTTTTTAAAGCTATTTTGGAGCACTTCTATTGGTCCATTCATCATTAAAATTTGACACAATGTAAATGACCATTGGAATGTTCAAATTATGACAAAAATGGAGATACATGTTTTTCATTGGACAGCAACGAAATGTAGGGGTCTTGTGCTGCTCACTGAGAATGCGCAAGGATGACCTATAATGTGTATTTTATGTATTTCTCTGCAGAGGGGATGTGGATATGGATGGGAAGAACCTTGGTGGATGGACTCCACTGATGTATGCAGCATATATTGGTCACGACAACATTGTTAATCTGCTTCTGGAGTCTGGCGTTAGCGTCAATGCTAGCACTGCTAAAGGGCTAACACCGCTAATGCTAGCTGCCAGCTGTGGCAATGAGAGCATTGCTTACTTCCTCCTACAGGTATAAAGGTGTCTAATTGTTTGAATAACTGAAATAATGAGTAGGGCTGCAAACATCTGATATTTTCTTGTTTGAATGATTCACTGCAATATTGCCTCTAATATTTTATCAGTCAAAATAACAATAGGCATTTTAATAACTGAATATAAGAAAATATTTTTTCTATTCTTATGGTTGCCATTATTATTATTATTATTATTATTATTATTAGTAGTAGTAGTAGTAGTAAACTCCTGTGAGTGAATTACAGAGTACTTAAGGGTTTTTAAGCAGCTTGGAGCACAAACTAAATCAACTAGCTAGCATGCTCTTTGATTATTCTCAGTTAAAAATTCAACAGAGAGCCTCCTAGCTAACTAGCAACCTGAAGAAGTAATGAACATGTTTGGACATGATATTAAATTGGAATTGGAAATTAAAATCAGTATAATTATCTGGAATTGTGCCAGAGTGTAGAGCAGCAACAGCTGGTGAGAAGTTACTATTGGCTTGATAAACATTTTTGTTCCCACAAAATTGTCTGTGGTAAATATGCCTGAAGGGCTTTACTAAATACTTTAATTATGGAAAGTAAATATCAGATGTCTTTGCAGCCCTACAAATTAGTTGATAATTGACTTTACGCTTCAATAACTTTACACCTGAAGTCTTGAGCTCATGCTGTGTTCGGCATAATTCGGAAGTCAGAGTTTTGAATTGCGTCATTTTTGACCTTCGTATGGTTGAGCTACAAAGTTGTGAAAGTGTTATAAAAAAATATAGTGTTAATATAGTGTTATAGTATTATGTGAAAATATAGTATTAACTTTATGGTCAGTGTTGTTGACTTAACCAATTACATTGTCTGTGTGACAGATTTAAAACCAAGACTTCTCGCTCAAATACCATATGAAAGCAGATAAGTGATACAATGTTAATGCTGATGATGTTAGCAGCCATGCTAATGTGACCTCATTTCCTTTTCTCTAAGTTCGACTCCCAAAATGGGAATTCCCAGTTGGGGTTGGGGAGTTTTTCGTTTTTTTTTTGTAGTCATAGGTCAGGAGTTCTGCGCTTTAGCTGAGCGCAGCACAAGTACTGTACCTTAATGTAAATCCTGGCATCTGATTGGCTGCACAAAGCAAGGGGCGGAACTGGAGCGCAAAGATGGGCGGGGCTGGACAGCTCTTCTCCACAGCACGAGCACTGGACACCAACAGATGGTCAAATTTCTTCTGGACAACAACGCTAATGCTAATGTCAAGTGAGTAAGACTCACACACGTTCACATGCACAGCTGCCAACTGTTTTCTTCAGTCATAAACACAAACATACATTAACATCTGAAGTAAACAAGTGCAACTTTTGACCTTTGCATTTTCAGGGAGCCAGTGTTAGGATTCACTCCCCTGATGGAGGCTGCAGCATCAGGCCATGAGATTATTGTTCAGTATCTCCTTGACCATGTGAGTGTGTATTTGTGAATAATTGCATATCAGAAACAATTCTCAGGTTCAAATGCTGGTGATGTCCCTTAATAAAAAAAAAAAAAAAAAAAAAAAAAGAACTTGCGATGGCATGGGAACAGGATCATAATGTATGGCCACAACTTACCCATACAGATAAGATAAAATAAACATTTTTTCTCGCATGTCCATGTGTTGTGTCACAAGAATGCATGTGTGTGTATGTATGTGTGTTGCAGGGTGCACGAGTTGAGGAAAGGAATTTTAAGGGCGAGACTGCAAGAGTGTTAGCCATGATGTATGGCCACACCAAGATTGCAAGTCTTATAGACATGCACTCTATGAGAGCGAAGCAAGGTCAGATTAATAGAGCACCTACAATCACATGTATGGTCACTCAGACAAATACAAACAGGACACTATCTGGTAGAAATGCTCTAGAGTGACAGTACAGACCACTGAATTATCATCTTAGGATGTAACCAGATATGCAAACTCATGCACAATGAAACGGAACAAGTTTGGAAACCATTATCCTGTAGCGGGTTCTAGCAGCATCGCTCCCATATAAAATTGTTGTGATATTAAAGTGAACGTTCTGGTAAACTCTGAGACTGTGGGATTATTTAGCTAAGTGAGTTTAACATTTATGCAAATATAGGTTGCGTCCACAAATTTTACCATTTTCTAGGCCTTTTTTTCAATTTCTATAAAATTTGACGCTCCACATTAAAAATTTTTTTTTAGAAATAGAGGACACTTTTTTGCTTGTCATTTGTGTTCTACTGGCTCCATAATGTCATGCTGGGTCCACCTGATCCTCCTGATTTTCACATTTAGATTTTTCTAAAGGTGTTTAAATTGGGAAGTTTATAAATACTCCAAAACTAGTCAGTGAAAAGACTGTCCTTAATTACTATGTCAGTAAACTTGTGTTTTGTTGATTGTAAGGGTTGGCATCACATTTTTATTTTATATTTTTGTACATTGTTTTTACTCTGTGTTGGATGTTTATTATTATGTTTATTTGTATTTTATCTGTATTTATGATGGCCATAGGTGTGTATGAGGAGTTGAGCTCATCAGAAGAGGACAGTGGTGCTCCCAGACCCAGATCGACCCGCAGCAGAACCAGAGGCCCCAGCATACACGACGGCCCGCAGGCCATAGCCCGCTTTAGAGTGGGTCCCAAACAAGGTACATGCATGCAGCGCTGCTGGACAATATGGCATTGTACCTGCACCAGTAATAAAGCCATTTATCCAGTGCAGCAACAAGTTTGAGGACACAGTGTACTGACAATGATTAGAATAGCAACAACACCTCTCACACATCAACTGCCTTTACTCCCCTTTGTGTTAATTATATAGATGCCTGCCAGTTGTTGTTTTCTTCTTACTACAACTGCACGTCTTCATTCTTTTTATGTGTATAAGAAGTCTACTTAAGCAGTCCATGTCCAAATATGCCTTAGATCTCTCTTATGAGAACAAGTCATTAGCTGAATTCAAACTGTTAAAAAGGTACATTGCTATTTTAGAATCACTTCATAGTAGACAGGAAAGTGTCCCGAGCTTTGATTTGCTAAAGCATTTGCATCGTAGCCAACAGGATATCAGAAAACCAAACAGAAACACACTTGATGTGGAATATTGTGGGGTTCTGTTTTGATCTGTTTGGTTATGTTTTTTTGTAGACTTTTCACTGGCTCCGCCTGGCTACATGACATTTCGAGACGTTGGTGACCAGAGTGAGGGTATCTGCAACCGTGATGTCACTTCCCCCATCAATGAACTGGATGGCCAAAGCAACAGCAGTCGAGGTTTCACTCAGTGATTTATTCTCTCATGCACACACAAGTATCTTTTGAAAAGCATCAGCTGTGTATCTCCAGTGTGGGTCACTTCATATGTGAGGAGCTGATCTACTTCTACTCTGATTACATTAACATATTTTTGTATGAATATGCGTTTGAGAATTGTGTTGCCTTTTTTGCTTGTTTTGGTCATAGCTAAGTTTGTATTATGTGTGTAGCTGTGGCTCATAAAGTCTCTAGTTCTGAATGTTGAATATGATATGCTCCACAGCAACTGATTTATTGCCTCTGCAACCAAAGACAACCTTCTTGAGCTGTAATATAGTGTGTGTGTGTGCGTGTGTGTGCGTGCGTGCAGATGAGCTGTTCTTTGATAATGACATGCCCACAATAAGGAGCAGCAGCAGCAGTAGCGAGGGTTTGCCGCGCCTCCTTGGCCTCAGCAGGGAGGGGTCGCTTGAAAGTAATGAGGTAAACACAGCAACACCAATCCTTAACAGTGTAATCAAAACAAAATAATTACCGTGACAAACCAATACTAATCACTGCTTCATTCAAATGGTGTAAATAAACCCCATCTTTCCGTCTCTCGCAGGACTCAGACCAGGCCAAGAGGAGTTGCCCCCGACGAGCCAACAAACTCCATCACTCTAAGAGCAAAAGTCGTCATAGCAACAGTGACTCTACTCCTCCCATCAGTACAGGGAATTGTGGTATACCCCCTCCTTACACAGGCCCCAAGGTAGGCATGCTACGGTGACAAACACCATACCCAAATATTAGAACAGACTATGTTTATAGCACTTCTACAAACTCAGCTGAATGGTCTGCGTGTGTGTGCTGGTGACAGGACCTTGCAGAATTCCTGGAGCAGATAGGCTTCAGTAAGTACCTCCCCCTGCTGGAGGAGCAGGATATTGACCTGCGGATTTTCCTGACGCTGACAGAGAACGACCTTAAAGAAGTGGGCATAACGTGAGTCTCATGCTGTCTCTCACATGTGACCTCTGTCTCTACACATTCTTGTGCCTACATTAAAATCTGTATTCTCCCCAGTCTCTTTGGTCCCAAGAGGAAGATGACATCAGCTATAGCACGTTGGCATAGTAATGCCCGGCCACCTAGTGATTCATTAGAGCAGGCATACGCTGACAAACTGGAGGCCGAGATGCAGGAGATGGCCATTCAGCTCCATAAGGTACTGATTTAACTGTAATTTTCATTCGTATTGTAAGTGCTGTTTACCTATATAAAATATGATTTATGACATTTGAATGAGATTGAATTGCCACAGTCTTTTTTAGAGAAGGCTTCTCAGCTACACAGAACTAGGAAGAACACCGTGCAGCTATTGAGAAAAGCATATTGTTGTTCTGCACGTCATAGCAGAATTTATATAAGAAGCAATGGTATGTGCCCAGTGGCAGCATGCAGCTATGAAAAACATTGCCATGAAGACAACATTATTGCAACAACAGTGTTATTCCTGCCTGTGTGCAGTACAATTGTGTTAATCAATAATTTAACTTGGTGTATTAAACACTTGCCAGCAGAGTAGCTGGGTTTCAGTTCACTTATTTTTGTGTGTATTTTGAAATATCAAATAAAATGAAATTATGGAATGGGTGAATATTGGAAAATCTCCATTCTCAGATTTGTACAGTTGCTTGAGCTGGATAGATATTTTGCTGATAAATTCCAAAAAAAAGTGATTTGGCTGATCAGGTGATTCTGTTATGTTGCTAAAAAGAAGTGTGTGTGAACTAATGAAAAAGTGAAAATTGTTACTTCTCAAAAAAGAATAGTAATAGTAATTACATTTTGCTGTTTGTGCAGCGCTGTGTCGAGGTGGAGTCCCTGCAGGGTCAAGTCTCTCAGGAGAAGGAGCTACGTACTGTGATGGAGGGATGTCTGATGGAGGAGAAGATGGCATGGAGGAGTGTGCAAGCACAACTACGGGAGAGCGCAAAGCAGATCCAGGCCCTGAACAGCACGTTGCACACACTCCGTAACACACGCTCACAGCTGGCACAGCAAAGCTGTAGTGACTTCCAGGCTACGGCTACAGGTACGCATGCTGGATAACTTTGTAATACGTACATGTCTACAAGCTTACCGTCTTTTTTGTGAGCTCCACTGACCTTTAGGGTTGCAGTGGTACCAGTTTGATTATTATACGTATTACATAATTTGTTTAAAAACAGACAACCTTAACATTAAAACATGTCTCTTTAAGTATCGCAACTATGAGGCTTTGAACTGCTTATAGTTCATGTATGAACATACAGCTGGAGCCATAAGACCTGACAGTATATAGTCAGCAAGTCACTGGTTAGCATCTGCTCATTTTTCACCACTGCTCTCTACTATACAGAGTGTGGAAGTTTAAAGCTAGGCTGAGTTCAGATATTACACTAACAATGTGCATGTCCTTTCCTCCTCAACTGCCTGTCAGTTAGAATATTTAAATGTCCATAATAAAATGCGCTCTGGAATAATTTTCCACAGAGAGTTTCCAGCTAAATCTGCATTGTCTGTACATTCTGAAACCTCTGACCTACAGACTCACACTGTCTGATGCCCTAAAGAAACACACACATGATCAGCTTGGGGGGCTGACTTAACAGTGTGTTTGGGATGAAAGGTTAGACAGGATCAATCTGGCAGTTCTGTGGCACTCCTGCAGTAAAGTGGCAACTATTTTGATAATCGTTTAAAGCCCTTGTGACATTTCTCGCTACTTTCAGAATTTTTGAAAACTAAACAATCAATGGATTAATGGAGAAAATAATCAGCAGATTAACCCATGATGAAAATTGTCATTTCTAACAATTAGTTGGAAACAAAATGGGTTTAAAAGAGCTTCACCTTAACCAACTACAACAGTAAACTCCTGCTTTTACTAATTGTGACACACGGTGATATTGTATGTGATATCATAATTTCTCATAGTATCCCATCTATTAATGCACAACCTGATATCCTCTACTCAGTTCATCATTAGTCAGCTTCTGACAAAAGGATGTCTGTTAAGAAGATAACATTGGGTTGTGGATCATTCTCAGCACATGAGTAAGACAGACATGGTAATAGTGCTGGTTGTGGTGCTGGAGTTTGAGTTTTAAACACAGTGGTTTTGCTGGAATTTCTGGCCAAGAGCGGTCTAGAGGAAAGCTACATATTGTACAACATATGGACTACTTTCTGTACTATACTGTACACCAGCAAGGAGGAGATCCTTTCTGATGGTAACGTGGGTATACTCCAGGGTCCTGTAAGCTTAATTAACTCTTAGAAATAAACTCATTTAGGTTTTACACTCCTTTCTGAGAAAAATACAACCAGATATCTGCTGGAGTTTGTTCTGTAATATCTTGAATATGTTGACTTTAGTCAGATGCGTGAAAGTGGGCCGAAAAAATAACAGGACACTTCAGGAATGAAGTTACACATCTCTGACCATGTTTTTTCCATTTATGTTTCATAGTGTCTCATTATCAGTAAAATTTGTCTTATAATTTATTTTGTTGAACTGACCATCTTAATATGACCTCTGAACTTTATTTTTCTTTCCCTTCACCTTCTCTACCGCATACATCCTTCTTGGTCTTGCTCCTCTAGATGAAAGGTGTGATGAGATGCTGTCTAACATGGAATCTTGTGAGGAGAAACTAGGTAAAAAAGAAAAAAAAACAGTTTGCATGTCTGTTATCTAAAGTATGTGTTAGACATTGGTCTTGGTGGGCCACAGCATTGCACAGTTTACTATACCTTTTTAGTAAGCGCACCAGGTTCAGCTTATCAGCTAAATCAGCAAGTTGTATTTAGAGAAATTGCTCATTTCTGCCAAGCTGTGACCTTCTATAACCTAAGTTTCTGTAATTAAATTAGTAAAGAATAGTATGTGTCTGTGTTTAGCCGATGGCCTGAAAGCCCTGTGCCAGAGTCTTCAGCACCTTGTTGCTCCAGAGAAGAATTCCAGTAGCTGGCAGGAAGAATCCTAGCACCTAAATGTGAGTCACACATACACTGGACACAACACTCATTTGCTGAATGCTGACCAATCAGAGTACACGAAGCTCATCTCCCCTTCAGACAGTGAGAATGCAGATGTACAGTATGAGGAGAAGAATATTGTGTTTTGAGGAAGCGGGTAAATCTATTTTGGTGGACTTCAAAAATCTAATTATGAACACTGAAAATGTGCCTATGTCCCCTTTGACATAGCATACAGTATATTTATGGGCACACAATGTTGATCTAATGCACTTTCTTTTTTTTAAATTTCCGACAGCAGCTCCTTCAGAGTTTTACTGACGGGGGGTGAAGGCATCACCCTGAACACAATAATGCAGTGAACTGCTTGAGCTGGCCAGAAGGACAGAGGGTGGATGAAAGAAGAAGAGGTGCAAATGGACAGAATGAATGCTGAATAGAGAGATGGTGAGATGAAAGGGTGGGATAAACAAGAAAAAAATCACCCTTTTATGAGAGAAGGCAGCAAACTGACAAGCAGGTGGAGAGCTGAAGTTTCTCCCAAACCTGTGCTTCGGTCATACGGGAATGACTGCATTATGAAAATGCAGATTTAACCAATTTAAGACAATCCAATCTCAAACCAGGGAGCCAGAGATTGTGGTAATGGTCCACTGGCATAAGAAGGCAAGCAGACTTTATCTGCGCACATACATTATCCAATACTATGCAATGCTGTGCAACAAATCAAAGCTCTGAGAATTTTGTTTATAGTTTCTGGATTTTTAAATGTTGCCTATTTAATTGTACGTGTTCAGAAAAACTGGAGCAAACAGACCCAGAAGTCACAGTCAATGTGGCTTACCCGTTTCATTTACATCCTTTACAACTGTCCACTATATTAGAAACTCCTACACCTTGTAGATCCACTTTGTTGCTGTAGTCCATATGTTACCATGCAATTAGTGTTCCATATCCTTTAGGTCCCTTAGTCAGTCAGCTCCTCCTAGTCAGTCCAACCCTGGTCTTAAAAATATTGGGGTTCTTATGCCCAAAGTCCCCTCCTCTTAGGCATGTAAGAAAACAAAAAATACTAAATACTGTTAAATTGTTTTGTGATACTGTACTTATTTTCAAACACAGGGCTGATTTTAATCATTAGTTTATAATTAAAGATTTGTAACAGATAGTTGTTCAATCTGTGTTCAGTAGTGGTGGCGTTAACCATAAGACTTTCACTCCAGTGTAAGCAAGGCACTTAAAGGTGCACTGCTAACATATTCATAAGGTGATGATTTTTATTATTATTATTATATATTATATTATTATTTCCTTGGACAGTTATTCTAAAATTTGTATTTTTAAAAAAGTTGCAGTATTGTTTTGGTTATAGTATTGCATTGTACCGCAACATATTGAATCGTAACCCCTTCTTGCCCATACACAGCCCTAGTCAGAAACAGACCAATGATTAAGTCAAGGGTGGCTTGTACATTGTGCATGGTAACAGATGGACTGCAGTCTATAATTGTACACCTATACAGTGGAATGAAGTGGTGTTTGTGAGTTATTGCTAAGCAGCTGCAGATGCTGACAGAAAATTCAGGGATTCAGTCTCCATACTGAAATAGTTTTTCTTGACATCTTTTTTTGCTTCACAGTTGATGTGATGGTTTTAACTGGCAACTATAGTTCAATAGTGAGCCCAAACATCTGCACCATTTGGGTCAGGCCTGTGGCAGTTGAAATGGGACATGCTTTGGCTGTGCTCTCCCCAACTTGACCTGGATTTCAAGCAGTGAAAATGCTCGGAAATAGAGCCTGCATGAGTCCAGCACCTCTCTAGTGCACCACTGGACACAAAAGCAGAATCTAAACCAGCAGACTGGCATGCTGTTATGAATTTTCATAAAGGATTTGTTAGTCAGCTGGTGGCGTAAAAGTAGGGATGCTCCTTTTGAACACCTAGACGACAGATGGTTCTTCCAAACAGGGTATTCAGTAGAGCTTTCCCATGTAGTTCTAGATGTTCTGATTTAGTAGGATAGGATGATAGAATTGTTTGCTTTAAAACAGTTTTGGTCTGAGTAAATGTGGTTAGCTTATTATTCAATTAGGAGATAAAGTGTACAAACACATGGAAGAAAATTTCAGCTTTACATGACTCCCTGGTGTTACACACTTCCACAAATGATGGAATAATAAAGATACATAAGATAAAGGTTTCTTTTAGTGCCTTTTTGTGATGTTATTTGGTCCCTAAGCCTTTACATAAACAAGTGCTAGTAATAAAGTGTCCTATATCTTACAAAACAAAGAAAGAAAATTACTTAAGACTGCATAAAGCTGCTATTGGTCATGACATCTTTTCCAAATCACAAAAAAATAGGTCACTATAAGTATTTTAAAGCACCAAGTAGTATTATATAGTTTTTATTTAATTTTGTTTCTTTTTCTACAACCATTTTTATGGAGATTTGTTATTCACATTTTTTTATAGTTGTTACCAGCACACACAGCTGACAAAAAGACAGAAACAAGTTTGACAGGAAGCTGCACATTGTGTATTAGCAATGACTGAAAGGAACTGCCAAACACACACACAGATTACTGAACTAAAAATATTTACACTGAAAATAAACCCCGTTTCCACAGCTGCACATTTCTGGGAACAATGCGGCATATTAAAGCTTTACATAAATAAAGTCCTTTTGTAGAAGGCGGCTCACACAGAAACACACTTATGGGCTGCCTGTGATTTGCTGGTGCTATCAGAATGTGTGTGTATTTAAAGGTTTGAGGGTGTATTTTGGTGCCTTTAGCGTTTATCATCACCAATTTTCACCTCCATAGCGTCCTACAGTACTGTTCCAAGTCAGAGACCACCCCTTATTTATTTAACTTCCACCTAATAAAGACCATTTGTTACGAGGTACTAATATTGTCGGTAGACATTCCTATGGAGATATGCTAGATGATACACTTGCGTAGAGACAGAGAAGATTATGGGAAGACTGCAACAACCATGCAAGAATATCCCTGCAGAAGTCTTTAACAAACTGAAAGCTGTAATAAAGAGAAAGAGTCGACACATGAAATATTTTTTAAAAATCTGATTTTCTGTTATTTCCTGACACTTAAAAAAAAAAACCTACATAATGTTTTTGACTGTAAGGGTGGCATCTGACTTCTGCACATTATTGTACATTCTTCATAACACACACACTCAGTGTTTCAGGCTACTGCCAAATACTGTAAGTATGTGTCCATGCATGTGAGATGAGAAGGTAATTGAGGTAAAGGAGAGATGGAGTGTGCCTGTGCGTGTCAGGTGTATTCACACAAGTGTCCACAGCCTGCAGGACAGTGGTTGGAGCGTTTGAGCCATTCCATCACGTGCTCCAGATGTCCTCCATGACTGCAGCCTTGACACCACACAAACAAGCCCTTCACTACATGGTGACACACTGCACACACACTCGCACACTGGTGACATCTGCAAGAGAGACACACACAGACAGACACTTTTGAAATGAGTTAAAAGAAGATGGACACATGATTAAAGGTTTCATGCTCTTACATTACCATATTTTGAACAAGTCAATTAAATTTGAACAGGCTAACACAACAAGGACATTTTATTATAGCTGTAAAACAAATCACACTAATTTGGCACAGTTTTCCTGAAAAAAATAGCTGCTAACAGTTTGTCATGTAATGAGCAGATTGCATATTCGGTCCCACACAGCAAGCAGGACCACCAAGTGTAAATGCATGTGGCTAACATTAGGATACAATCTAGATACTAATCACAAAGTGACCTGGTGTAAACTGGGTTTAATACTGATGTAGAGAATTAATTTTTGAAAAAAACTATCAATTAAGCTGTAGGATGTTTAATCAAGCACATGTCTTAAAGGTGAACTTTTCTCATGTTTTATCAGAGTCTTAGATTTTTTATTTAAACATCAGTGTAGTTTTGCAGTATTTAAAACCAAAATGATACTAAGGCAAAAAAATAAAGGGGTATTAATTTTTTTTTTAATTACATGGTTATGATGTAAACAAAGTAATTCAGAGTAGTTAGAAAAGTAAACTGTACTGTTCCAGAGAAACCCAATAAATCTTAATTGTTCACAGTAGCTTTGGGGTATTTGTCTGAGGTATTTGAAGTCTCTAAAAAACTAAGAGCTACATCATGAATTGATTATGAATACTGTGCTTAATGTCTTAGTTTTATGATATTTTCTAAAATGCGTTCTTGGTAGAGGGGTACAGGCAGGGTGTGTACAGGCAGGCAGTGTCCAATAAAAAAAGTATACCTGAATTATCCAGACTTTACTATTTTACCCTCATAGGCATAACATATGAAATTTTTAATAACACTGGACACATGCAGCCAGTAAATAAGAAAACAGCCAGTAAATAAAATATCAATCTGTGTCACCACTGTTGTAAAGAAAAAGTTGGTAAGTTTCTGTACAATTAAACACTTTGAAGGTCTTTGATCACATCTAAAACTTATTATTGGTTTGTATTATGCATTGTGATACTACACTCTATCAAAATTTAAATTCTGATATTGTGACCAGTAATTTAAATAAAATTAATTGTTGAATTCTTTAACTCCAAGCACGTTCTTGGGTGCAACAATTGCTTTCACCTCACTGGGAGATCTGGATACAGGTTGATAAGGGAACTGTACCTATCACAGATCCAGCCCTTGTTGCTCATGGGTCGTTTGCAGTTGCTGCAGTTGATGTGCAGTGTGGTGGAGGCTTGGTTCAGGCAGGTGATGGCGCTACAGGTGCTCAGTTTGATCACTTCGTTACTGACGTTCCACAGTTCAAAGCGCTGCAGAAGATCAATGTAGGACATGTACCAGTGTTCCTATAAATGCACACAAATGCATATCACCATGTTTGCATCTCTACCAACATCATGTTTTTATGCTGTTACAGTAAATATACATACGGCATACAAAATAAAGCCTGGCTTTAAATGGTGAGACTTTTACGTGAATCTAAACTGCCTTTGAAATATATACTGTAAAGTTTCTTGCTGTGGCCAATTAAAATAAAACACATCACAAGATCGTGTCAAACAACGTACAACCAAAAGTTGATAAAACACAAGTGTTTATTGGGTGGTTGGAATAGATGTTGCGCTTTGAAACTTTTTCCATTTAGTATAGCTACGTCTGACCTTAATTATACAGTTGAATGAGCGATATGTAGTTTAAAACATCCCAAAATTAACTAAATTATCACCATTAACCAGCTAGTCCTGGCCCCTGCTGTTTTGCTGTAATAAAACTTTGTACCTGGAGAAGTAATCACGAGTCACTGTAACAAATCAGTCAAACATGGATGACGAAATAGTACTATAATGATGACATACTTCAATTATGCTGAAGGTGCTGCTCCTGGTTTTTATCACTTAAGGCCAGGTAGTCAATAAAATAAGAGTAATCTTAATTATGGCTTTTGGCTGTGATAACAACCGCCATGGCAACAGTCTTTACATTTGGCAGCAAACAAAAGAAGTGATAGAAATAGAAGCAAAACAGGAGTTAATATTAGTGATGAAGTTTGATGCTGAACTTAATGTTTCTTCTAGACTGGTAAGGAGTGAAGAGGGAGGAGGAGGGACTGTACATTTCCTTGTTTGTGACTATACGGGTGGACCCCACAACTTTCTGATAACATGGTGCCCCTTATTGATTGGAGTATAAATTTAATTGCTCTTAAGTTGTTTTTGGAATGCGGTAATGCTGCTCCTTGCAAATTTTAACTCCCTAAAAAGCTGTTTGTTAGCCTGACCTGTGTGAGCTCATCAATCTCCTTGCGGATGCGGTCTCCAAGCACGATGAGGACAGACACAGCCATCTGCACATCTCCCTGCTCTGCGTAGTAGTCCAGCATCTCCCTGACAACTGGGCAGAAGAAGCTGGGGGTCAGCTGTGGCTGGTAGAGCAGCTGGGAGACGGAGATCAGGCTGAAGGATTCCATAGGCGTCAGGCAGAAACTCTCCGCCTCGCTGCCGCTCACTTGCGGAGATTCTGGTTTCTCGGCTGGTGGTTCAGGGTCAGCTGGGTGGTCCATGATCTCATGCCTCAGCGGGAAAGCCTCCTGGGGGAGAGAGAACTCTGCCTCCTCTGTAGGTGGGGTATATAAAGGGTCACAGATGCAGCAGTGAGGTGAGGTAGTCTATATATGTGTAGGTGTTTGTTAAGTGTCACTGTGCGTGTGTCTGACCTGCCTGGTTTTCATGCTCCATGCTGTAAAGGTCATCATCATCCAGCTCAGCATCTCCAAACAGATACTCAGCCTGACCATCGCTGCCCTCTGTTTCTTCATTCTCTATCCAAAGGAGAGAAATAAAAAAACAAAGACTGATAAAAGAGATGAATGAAAATGTTAAAATTAGGTGAAAAAAGACAAGAGTGGGAAAGGAAAATTATAAAAACAAAGTTAAAATGAAAAATAAAGTGAAAGAAAGCAACAGAGAAAGAGAAAAGTATACAAGGAAGGAGTATAGCAAGACAAAGAAAGAGTGAAAAGTATAAAAAAAACTAAATGAGAAATACATACATGAGAAAAAAAGGATAAAAAAGACCGAATAACAGACAATATAAAAAGATAAAATGACAGAAAGAAAAGAAAAAACAGAAGGAAAGGAGCTGCGTGAGTGTGTTCTCACCATCGTTGTTCAGGTTCGTCTCCAGGTTGTGCAGGTTGTCCTGACGGTTCTCTTTGTTCCTCTCATTCAGAGCTGAATTTATTTCCTTCAGATTAAAACTACAACACACAACTGTTAGTCCGACTGCAGCGCACTTCTTTACACATGCCTACAGAGGCTGGTGGGACCACTGTACCTGTTCATGAGGGGGATGTTGCCCAGTTTACTCATGTTGTGATTGGCTGGAGGTGCTGGGGTTCCTGGATCAGAAAACATGATCCGTAGCATAGTCCATGTGGTTGAAACCTAACGTGCACAAACACACACACACACAAGAACTAAAACTCGCACTCTCCCTTCAACACTTTATATACTGTTTCACATGAACATTGTGTAAAGTAAATAAAACATTTCACTAGTTAGTGCAGTTCGTCAGAACACTGAACACTGCCATGTGAACCCTGAGGCACATTAAAACAATATGCTGAGACCTGACAGGAGGACCGTCCACACTACTTCTAGTGCAGTTAGCATGAAATAAACGCAAGACAGACCAAAGATGTCTACACAGTCCAAACTAAGAACTTTTCTGTACAGACCAGTTTTGACCGGGGTGTTCATAGAACAGACAGCTTAAAAAAAAAGCTGAGCAACATACTATGCATAATCAAATACTTAATGCACACGTATGGCTGTACAAATCAATCATTAAGCCACTTAAAGACGTGTGTTGCATTGATTTCTCCCAGCTTTGGGTTGTAGAACTACAGTAACGCTCTGGCTTACTGCTTTCGAATATCACAAAACATGTGTTACAAACAAGTAATACATAAAACCCATAATCTCAGTTAGGCAAGAGTACAGTGTAATTCAGAGAACTGTAATAACTCTAATAAAATCAGTTGTTGTATTATTATTCATATGACTCTTGGATTTGATGTTTAACGTTTAGTGTATTGTTTTCTGCTTTGGTCCAAAAAAAAAAGATAACTAAATTACAAATGCACTTTAAATTGTAAAAAAAATAATAAATCGAAATCTGGGAAACTGAATTCTTTACTAAAGAATTGTAAGTGAAGCGTCAGGGATTTACACCCCTAGCTGATAATCGCACACAAACCTGGGGTCTGTTCAGCTCCTTGGCGACTTTAGCGTTGTGGTCACAGAGCTCGGCGAAAGGTTTGCCGCTCAGCAGGTACTTGCGGGCTGTCTTAATGAACCAGTCCATCCTGCTGCTCCCCTCGGCCTCAGACTCAAACACACTCAGCGCGCTGGCCACCTGCGCAAACTGTTCCGTCACATCCGGCTTCTTGAAGAAGAAGATGGGGTAACGGCGGTCGCCAGCCGGGTAAGGTTTACGCCCAGCCTCACCAGTCATCAAACTCTCCTTGGCGGCAAAGGCCAGATCTCCGAACAGTCCGAAGCAGAGACCCTCGGGGTTGGCTCGGTCCACAGGCCTGCTGGCGTCCTTGAACATGTGCTGGTAGAGCGTGCTGTCTTTAGAGCCAGATAGCAGCACATAGGGATCATGCTGGTGGCGCCACACTATGCCTGTCGTGACGTCCTTGTGCTCCTCGAATGTAGCGAAGGGGATGAAGGGGCGCCGGACATCCCAAACGTAGATGTTGTGGTCCACCATCATGGAGCAGGTGGCCAGATGCCAACGCCGCTCCGGACGCCATTTCACCCGCGCCACTGAGGCGATGGTCTGCACGCAGTAGATCTCTTTGGCCCTGTTGGTTGTCATGTCCCACACTTTGACCATCTTGTCACGGCCGCCTGTCGCCAGCCATCCCCTAAATAGACAACACAGTAATTACCATTATTTTAAAAAATAATCATGTTGTAATTTTAATTATTTAAACACCAGCATAGACAGTGAAAGTGGAGATTCCAATTGAGACCACTTAGTTATAAGTAAACAAATCTATTATGATTTGAAATTGAGATAAGCAGTTATTTATGATCCACTGTTAAACAATGTTAGCTTTTTTGTGTAAACAAACTCTCTCTTATACATGTATATTCACACACCTGTCCTCAGGATGCCAGTCGCAGCAGAACACCGGCCCTGTGTGTGCAGTGAACATCTTTTCATAGCGGTCGGGTCTGCGAATGTCCCACAGCTGTACGTTTCCGTTCTCAAAGGACGCAGCAAACGTGAAATAATCTTTCATGCTAAACTGCACATCTCGAACACTTTCCGACTGACCTGGAGAGACACATGTACACAACTGGCAAGTTAATCTAAAGGGGCAGAAGTACACGTATAACTGGGTAGCATTTTACATTCCCACTAAAAGATTACGCAAATCCTATAAAACAGATCACTGGCTGTCAACCATGGGACTATGGGAGTACTGAACTGAGGAATGGTTTCAATGTGACAGAAAAAGGATCCAATGTTTTCATCATTATATTAATTTACTTATATCTTCCTAGACATGGTCTTACATGACCCTCTCAGACACTGCACAAACATTATATGTCCAAAAGTGAATTCAGCCACTTTAAGGTGCACCTATTGCTGCCTCAAATGTACATCTTAATTAAAAAACACTGTGACAAACAGACAAGGTCACCATGAACACAAAACGTTACTTGGAGTGCTATAAAGCCCCCCAGCATTGGAATGTGGCAATAGAATATTCTCATTCTTTAAGATGTGGTAGAGAGGCATTTATGATCTAGAACTATGCATTCAACACATTACCTGACCTAACTAAAGTTCCTGTGACTAAACAAAATCAAATCCTCACAGCAATGTTCCAACATCATGTGTCAAACATTTCCAGTGGAACAGAGGCTGTTTCTACAGGAAATGGGGGACACTTATTAATACTCTTGCTTTCAGAAGAAATGTTGGATGAGCAGGTCTACAAAATTTTTAATAAAGTATCTGTCCAAGTCTGTTCCCCATGGATTTATGGGTCTCGCCAAAGAGTAGGTAAAGGCCTGAGTGGTCCACCTGCACTGAGGCTTCAGCAAATGCCCATTTGTTTGTGCTTTAATACTTTTATATTTACTTTTCCCAATAGTTCAGTTGTAGACAATTTTTACTGTATGCATGTAAAGTCAGCCACTGCATATTTTCTAACTGTCACTGATGCAACATTATTGGACACCTCAATGTGCTCAGAGGAGAACGTTAACTGCCAATTCCGTTATGCCAGCTAACAAACTCCCATACTGGCTAGCATATTGGAGTGATGCTGGCAGTCCACCAACTCAGAGAAAGTGAGGGCAACTACGCTCGCCTATGGATGGCTGAAACATCGGCAGGGATCAAACTCAATATGCTAAAGATAGTACCGATACTGGTTGTGGCAAAAAACCCTTGATGTGAATTCAAAGATCATAAATCACGTGTACGTGTACCAGAGAAGGTGCTGACGCTCTCTTTCTTGCGCAGGTCGAAGCACTTCATAAAGCCGTCCTGTGATCCAGACAGGAGCATGTGCACCTCGGTGGGGTGGAAGCACACCTTGTTGACGGTGCGTTTATGCTCCGTGAACAGGTGCTCCTGTTTGTTGCGGCACGGCCGTGCCAGGTTCCACGTCACCACCGCGCCGTTGGTGGCTGCTGTGGCCAGCAAGTTCTCTTCCATCTGGTGCCACATCACATCGGCACAGCTGAAGTTCAGTGAGGGCTTGCGGCCCACGCGCAGGTTGAGGCGCTCCGCAAAGCCATCCTCCTCCAGCGCATAGATCTTGAAGATGTTTCGTCCAGCCACCACCACCTAAACGGAGAGAGAAAGAGACACTGATGAGAAAGCCTTTTCTGTGTCCACTCTAAGTTTTCTGTTGAACACTAAATCCAGGGTCATCTATGCAAAATGTTGGCATTATTCAGCTGTTTTGATGCAAACAAAGTAATTCTGAATGATTTAAGGTCAAAATCTTCTCTCAAAACTATCACAAAGGAGTGACTGAAGCTGCAGCTAACACATTTGTAAGAGGCGTTAAAGACATCTGGTTCCTATCACCAGCACTGTTAACGACTCTGATGCAGTTTCTCAAGAAAGGTGTTTTTTTTCCACACCCATCTGACTGACCTTGTGTACATCTTAACCATTTAATTATGCAGACATTTTTTGCAATTCCTCTTTAAGTCTGAGCTTAGCAGAAACAGCTGTGAAGAGGGAAAAAAGGACCTGCGTAGCATCCCGACACACACTGATGGCATTGGCTGGAGCATCCAGGTGGCAGAACATGGTTCGGCCGCTGACAGTGCTAACACAGGCCATCTTCTCCATCTCAGCCTGAGAGAGCAGGAGGAAGAGGGAGAGATAAAGAGAGAGATATAAATAGAGAGAGATATAAATAGAGAAATAGAGTGAGGGGGTAAAGAGAGAGAGATAGAGAGAGGGATAAAGAAGAGAGATGGAGAGAGAGGTGGAGAGAGAGGTGAAGAGAGAGAGAGAGAGAGAGAGAGAGAGAGATGAAGAGAGAGAGGGGAGAGAGAAAGAAAGAAAGAGAAGAAAACAATGTGAGAGAGATGAAGTGCAAGTAATGCAGAGTGGAAGATAAAAAAAAGAGAGCGAGAAAGAGAAGAAGACAGAAAAAGAGAAAATAGGTGTAACAACTTTACAGTGGAACATTATTTTAGTTCACTGACAACATCAAGTTATTTTCTGAGCTCTTTATACTCCAAAAGCTGATGTTATTCTAGTTTATTACATGAACTAGAATAACTCTGGCAACCCTGAGCCAGTGATTCTGTACATATTACTGCAAAATAACAGTCAACAGATATGGAGCAGAGTATGAAGTACTTAAGTTGAAATTAAGTCCCAAGGGAAATGACAGAAGGGGCTGGTGTTTTAGTTACTTGTACTCCTGCTGGGCATCAAATGTAACATAATTGGATGGTGATCTTACACAATACAGCAATACAAGGTGGGCACAGCTTGCACCTGCTGTTGAATTAAAGACTGTGGATGTGCTCTATAACTGTGTGTGGAAATGCAGGGCTGCTATTGGGTCAGTCACTCACATGTCAGATTAAAACCCACTTCACTGAGAAACCTTGCACTGTAGCCCAATTTCTAGTCCAAGCTTCTTCATTTGGCCCACACACAGGCCTCCTGGGTCCAACAGAGGCAGTTCTCTAAATATATGAGAAGGTGATCAGAACCTTGTCTGTAGTCCTAAAATCCACCTATGTTGCAGTTTCATGTTTTCATACCTGATTTGACTCGAGGACTTTCTTAGCTAATGATATGACTTTGGTAGAGTAAATCATGAAACACCACAGCTTAGCATGTACAAAAGTAACTAGCAACTAACTAGTTCTCAGCTACAAGGACATACTTTACTTCCATCATGCGTTTTTTCTGTTCATTTAGCAACTGAACTATTCACTTCTAAGATTTAGCATTTTATGTCAGACCCAAAAAAGCTGAAAGCGAACAACGGTGTCTAATAATCTTGTGCACGCTATGAAACCGCAGGTCTACAAGGAATTCGGCACATGATTTCCACCCACCTCTGTTTGAGCCAGCGAAGCAACACCAAACTGTAAAGTCAGTTCTTAGTAAGTTCTCCAGTTTGTCATGTCGCTTTGCATGAATCCAGGGCATGGGCGTAGCCTCCCCCCCTGCATCCCCTAGAGAAACACTGCAGGAGCCTGCTGTAAAGAGAGTGAGGGACACAGAAACAGATACTTTTATGTTTCAGTAACTCTAACCCTTTCACTGTGTTCATAGAAACACGAATTGGAACAGAGACCGTACTTTCTAACATTTGTAGAGATAGTTAACCTACAAAACCTACATGTGTCTATATGTAATGCTGATGATGGTAAAGGTTTAAGAGACTGTTGCATCACAACATCTTTCCACCACGCAAATGCCTCTAAACTTAAGCCTTTCCTACCAATTTATTTGACTTATGTTTACCTCTTAACCATTTAATTATACCAAAATTTGGAAAAAATCAGTGGAGTTTGGAGTGCTACTCACAAAGTGAAAGTATGAAGTGAAAATATGCCTGAGTAAAAGTAAAAAAGCCTGCAAATATGCACAGGTTACTAAAAGGAAAATAAATACACTTTAATAAACATTATAACGTTTCTGTTTAGTCTGAGACAGAAACTAAAGAGCAGTAGTGGACCCGGTATTGAACGTAAACCTGAGCTAAGACGCGGTTGAAGTTAGCTTCTTATTAGAACTGCACGTTCCACCTTAAATGTCCAGAGGCACCAGAATGTACCGAAAGAAAGCAAGCAGTCGAGCTTTTCCAGCAAACTGATAGCGAGTCTGAGTTTTAAGATAACCCTGTATGTATCTTCTCAGGCGCCAGAATGTAACTGCTGCACTATTTAAGGTGGAACTGGCACTTTTAATAAGAAGCTTTTAGGAAGAAGAATTAAAGAAGAAAGCAGACAAGCTTTTTACAGCAAACTGACGGTAGCCCTGTGTGTACAGCTCTCTCTCTCTCTCCCCCTCTCTCTCTCTCTCTCTCTCTCCCCCTCTCTCTCTCTCTCTCTCTCTCTCTCTCTCTCTCTCAGAGTAACTAAACACGAACACGTGTCATCCAGAAAGAGCTCCAACATTAAAAAACAACCCAATCAACTCTCTCTCCTTCTCTCGTGGACCAGGCCAGGAGCTGCATTTTACAGAAAACTGAATTATTACACATAATTATGAAGAACTTGTAAACTTAAGCAGGTACTCCAGTTAAGCAGACGTTAAAAGTAAAGTGTCAGCACATACCTTACATGCAGGTTTAGGGGCAGTTAAATATCCTCTTCGTCCGCATTTAAAGCGGATATTTAGATAGAAAGTGTGCAGTAAGCGCTGAAAGGACAGACAGCTGAAACCAGCGCATTAGAAAGTAACATGACAATCTGAGAAAACAGTCGCTCCTCTTCTTATTCTTCCTCTGCTGCCGCAGCAAAACGCGAGAGCTGTGTCTAAAGGTGGTCCTCTGTCGATGTTCCTGTCTGCAGTGCTAGTAATATTAATACCGACATTGCTGGTAATTTCTGACCTTTTTTTCAAAACAAACGTGCAGAAAGTGGAACTGAACCGGATGCTGAACTTTCACTTCCGGCTGGCTAAGGGTGCGTTGTTTTGTTGAGCAGTAACTTTCAAAACATCAACACGACCATTAAAATAATCGTTTATAAGGGCTGATTATAGAGGACGATTAATAAATAATTTTATTTTGGTAAATATAAGGCTGAGGTTGAGGTATGTAGCATCGACTAAAAGTCTATTCATAATAACATAAATGTCACATGGGCTCATGTTTGTTGCACAGGCTGAGGTGTAAATGTGTTTGAATGACTAACTAATTCTATCATATTTGCGGTTTAAGCCACTTCCTCACGATCTCTCTTCAGATGACACAGACTAATTGTACTGAATTAATCGTCTGATGTCAAGACAGCCTTGAAAACGGAGCAAAATCGCGCCCAACCTCTGGATTGGCACTACTAGAGTAACAACAGCGAGTTTTAAAATAATTGTTAAACAGGACAGAGTGTAGATTAATTCAGTTTTTGACTCGCTTACTTAGTTTTACTAGTGTGCACTGAAGTAGTAATTAAGGGTAAAGGGATATATGGTCATATGAGACAATACTACTATACAGGGTTTAATTTCTTTACTGACGTGTAAAAAAACCTTTTTACTGCTACGCTATAGCTGTGACACCACAAAATGCCCTCATAGGGGTGACATCACATAGTTGGGCAGCAGGGCAAGCATTAAACAGGTAGTTGACCCAGCAACGCATAAGGCGAGGACAATGACAGAAACTATAGCAAGTTTTCATCCTAAGGCCATGAAGCAGTCATGGCTAATTTACCTCACACACCATTTGATGGAAACATGGATTAACAGAGTTAGTCTGAAAATTGGTAATACATTATCTCCAGTTTTGGACTGGGATTAATGTTGTTGTGGCTGATTGAAAGAGTGGTAGAAGGCTTTGCAAATTAAGTAACCAGTCAGCCTGGCCGTAGAGTACATGCTACCAAAAGTTAGCAGTCAAAGCCCTCAATCTTCTACCTCATAAATGACCCACACTCTGAATGTGTGGTAGGAAGGACGATGGGAAACAAAAACAAACAACCCAAAAAGCTAAAATAAATGTTATGTGTTTCAGTCTTATTGATATGTGATAATTTTCACCTGAATCAAATTATTTGAAATGATGTGATGATTCATTAAATATTTTGTTCGGATGGAGACATCATTAATGATATTTGAACCTGAAGCATTTTTTACCAGCTAGCACCGGATCGTCCTGTCTTGTCACACCACTTTAAAACACCACTGTGAAAGTAAGTCACTATAGCGTGAAGTTTACTCAGTCCAACATGAGAAAATAAAGAAGTAGCACTGCCCCAACAGCAGTTTCTAATCTCCTGTCAGTCATGTAAAAGGTCCTTTAGCCAATCAAAGGATCAGTAAACTCATTGATGGCTGTAGCTTTTGGTGAGTGACCATTATAACAACCTACACAAAGACATAAAATAAAGTGATATAAAGACGGGAGAAGGAGGGACTGCATTTTTTGGTATTTGGTTTTACCTATTTGAAGTATACATTTGACAGGTTGCGTTATCCTACAAATAGCTTTATTAAATTAAGTTCTTAAGCTTAACAGAGATTGTGTATATGGTTCTTTATAGAACCAAAATGTTCCTCTCTAATTATGTCCAGAAAAAAATGTTTTACCATGTAAGGAACAATTTAGGCATATACCAGATATATTGCGATATACTGCAATACAAGCAAAGTGATATATTGCGATTTTTAAAATTACTCCCTACTGTAAAACCCACCACTATATGAACAGGTCTGCTAATGCTTACAATAGCATTGTGCCCTTAGGCTGCTTGTTTATATTGGAGTGGAGCTGAAAATGGATTACAACACTGCGGTCTAGTGATCAGAGGTTTCAACACAACACACAATGATTTACTGTCTGCCAGGAATCTGAGTATGTAAACTATTAATAAATCATCATTACTGTGTTTTTGAGAATCAATACACTATCACTAAACATATTATTGTGATATTTGATGTCCCCCAGCCTATTTTACTTTCTGTGTACCTCAGGTTATGATTGTTCATAATTAGGTTGGAGAGTGTGTATACGGTCAATGTCCAAACACAGTTACCTTTAGTAAATATTTTCCCTGATAGATGCTGGATGCTCTATACGAAGGACATGTTTACTTTAGATGTTTTTGCTACCATCTTCTGTTAAATTATTTCACTAAAGTGGTCATGCTTTTACATTGCAGGAAATGGTTAGACACTGTCTGAAATTTTGAATTGTGTATAATTTGAAAAGTGTCTAATTGAACATTATTACAGTCAGATCCTGGAAGACATAAGGATTTTTAGGGAAATAAATATGTCTTAAGCTCCGAAAGTAAAGCTACTTTTAGCACTGAAGTCACTTTGCACATACAAATATTCATACTTTCACTTGAGTAGACGTTGTCTTTCTCTTTGTGTCTGTCTGTCAGCATGCCTGGGGCTGAGCATCTGTACAGCTGTGAAGACCCAGCTGTGTGGAGAAGGATTTACGGGAAGTACTGGGCTGTGGTGGAAGCAAAGTCTGCTGGGAAAGGAAAAACTTCAGGAAAGCTGTTGGCACTAGACAAATGGTAGAACAGACAGCCTTAACCAACACAAAGTAACTCCAGTATCATATGCAGCGCTCTACAGTGTGTCACACTCGCACTCATCAACACTGCACTTAGTACAGCTAGTTATAATGCTGAAAGAGCCACTTAACACAGGAGACACGGTACAGCACAGCTAACAAAAAACTATTTGGCTGTTAAGGTATCAGGAGGAACTGCCAGTGGTCATTTCAGCTCGGACAGAGGCCTCTCTAACACATCCAGAACTGGTCAAACTCATGGAGTGGAAATTGACCGTGAGTATGTCTGTAAACTTAAACACAGACTCATCTTGTTGGGGTCCATCAGCCAACAAAAATGTTTGTTCCAGAATCTAAATGACATTTCATATGCATGTTATTAAAGGGGGCCTATTGTGCTCATTTTCAAATTCTGTGTTCATAATTTATGGGTCATATAGAATAGATTTACATGCAGGAATTTTCCTGATGATATCACCTCGTAACAGAGAAAAGGTTTGGAATTCCCCCAAGACATTTTTAGGGAGCTAAGAAAAGTATTTGCTGGGGGAGCATGTTTCTGCCTCTGGCATGTACTTCAGGCTTTAGCACTGTTTGCATGCACATAAGGCATCATAACACAAAATGAAAGGGGATTTATTTATTTTGGAGCTGGTTTTGAAGTCAAGCTGTCTGTACTGGTATCACAAGCTATAGATAATGCATACGCAGTAAGCATACTGTATCTTCTGTTGCTGTAACTCCAGTGACTGTGTGGTATCAGAAGTACTTCTGTTATAGTAATCTGACATGAAATGATCCTGAAAGGACTTGTGTAATTAAATTCATCACTCAGAGGGGAAAATTCCGGCCCCGGTTGCAGCAGCTGGTTGGCTCTAACAGTGAGGAGGTGGTACTCAATTGCACCAAGAAGGCTTTCAGTCTCCTTCCTGATGTGCAATCAGCAATTGCAGAATTAAGCACACTCAAAGGACTTGGACCTGCTACAGCTTCAGGTAGCTGTATATGCACTTGTACACATTTAAAGCAATAGTCGAACAAACAGACACATTTTCACAATTTCTCCTTATCCCAAAAGTAACTGTTTGGTTTGCTTCCTCAGTTTTGCACCAAATCCACAAAGATAATATCCCTAACAATGATGCTCCCACCTTCTTTGCAGCGGTATTAGCAGCAGGAGCCCCTGGTGAAGCTGCCTTCATGGCTGATGAGGCAGTGGAAAGCATCGCTGATTTGAGACCAGTTCAATACACAGCCAAGCACTACTCCCTCTTCTTACAGAAGATACTGCGCAAAACACAACAACTCAACAAAGGTAACAATTTACCTTTACCAGTTTGCCTTTAAGCTCATTCCATTTGTTCTAGGTATAAGCTACTTTAAGTTTAAATGTTCTAGTATTATAGGAAAACGTATGTTACATATGTTACAGCTCTTGTAACCGAGTTCAAGCCAATGACCTAAGCCCTAATTGTTGGTAAATTCAACATAAGGGGAGAAAAACTAATGGTTTGCTGAATGCCAGGTGGCAAATTTGTTCAAGGGGAATCTGATTGTGCTCTGATTGTTCAGGATTCACAGCTAGGATTTGTTTTATTTAAAGTTTTTATTTTGGTATTGGTTTGTTTTACAGGAGCTTTTTTGTCCCAGTTGCACAACCACAAAGCTTCTTTTTTCTGGTAGTTATTAGACTACATGAACGTGGTGCCTAATTCTGTTATTGATTGGTTTCTCTTTCAGTGGACAGTGAAGAGAACTGGACGCCTCATAAGGTGGAGATGTGCCTATGGGCTTGGGCTGTAGCCAGTCAGATTCAGCCCTTGCTACTGGAGGAGTTCCCTGATGGCACACACAAGACCAAAGAAAAGTCAGGGAAAAGAAAGGAAACCAATGAGAAGCCATCTAAAAGACAAAAGATGAACTAGTCTAAGAAGACCTTACTTTCCCTGAGATGTGTTTTGATGTTGGACAGTAAAGTTCCTCATTTAGCCAGATAACATAAACCGGCTAAGGAATTAAGCAAGATACCTTCTTTTTCTTGGATTTCAGTCAAAAGTCAAGGTTTGACTTTGTAAAATAAGACCCTTGTTTTGCTGGAAAAGAATGTTGAAAATGATGTATACCCATGTAAAAAAGTTATTTGTGAACTATACTTTCATACAGAACCAGGTTTGCATGGTCATGTTTTCAAGAGCTTTAAAAGGCTTATATGATCTTTTTTGTTTTGTTTTGTTGAAGAGATGAAAAAAATAAAGGAAGGAAGTATTTACAGAACCAAGATGTATGAAATGTAATGCTGACCATGTGAAGCCTAATGGAAGAACACAGTGTTTGTGTATATGATTTACCAAAAGTTTATCCTTTTTTTGGCCAACAGACACATTGCGAGTTGAGCACAGAGAACTGGTCACAGCTTGGTTTATTCCTTACAGCTGGGAAATGAAAGCAGATACAATGGAAACGGTACAAAATAAAATGAACAATAGAAAATGCTTCAGCTTCTGACATTTAAAAAGTACATCATGAAATTGATAATGAAGAATTTGATATAAACTACTGATATTTACATCTTATTTTTAGTTTTTTTTCTGAAGCAGAGAAAAATAACCTAGCGATACATTTTTTTGTTTCAAAGCTCTAGGTTGTAAACAGCATTTTGTTGTTTGTTTTTTTTTTGTTTTTTGTTTTTACTGAAACGAGGCGTCACCTCTCGTTTTTTGGCACCATTTAGAAGTCTGTAAGAGGACTACAAACCCATATCAGGACTATGATTATGGCCGAAGAACGTAAATGACCCCAGCAGAGCACAGTGTTGACCTCATTGCAACATGCGTGTCGGCACCAGGTGCCCACTGCAAGGCGGGAGGTCCAGTCTCAGCTATGAGGAGGACGGGCAGTTATTGGCCGTGATCTGATTCTTCTGAGCGTCTGAGTGCAGGTCAGGATAAAATAATGTGGTTCCAGATAAAATGAGATCAAGGCCCAGTAATTCAGTCTCAAGAGTAGAAGGTGAATTTAAACACATTCTACTGCTGCAGGAGACTGATGCTACTTCCAGGAGGCGCACTCACACAAACGTATTCATTCAATCAATCATTCATTCACAGCTTCTATTTGCAGACACATGCACACCATTCCTAACAACATAGTTTGGCAAAAATCAGTGGTACTTAATGTATAACTTACCCTAAATCGGAGCCGTTTACTTATATAAGCAGTATAAGCGCTTACTTGGAGACCCCCAAGTCACCGGGGGGCCTGAGTATGTACCTGTAAAAACTTAAAAAAATATACTATTTGTGAAAATATGAGGTGAGTTCAGAGGTTTACGTCATAATAATAATTCACATCTGAGGACAGCTTGCAACTTCTGGTGCTGGATTGTGGCAAACGCCTTACACCATACATGTAACGTTCTCTGCAGAACACACATCTACATGCTTAACTTTTTTAGGAGGACCTTTTAATAAATTTAACCATTTAGTATGTAATTTAGATTACATCCATACACAGGTCTGATTAGTCAAGTGGTCGTGTAAACAGTGCACTTCAGTTT
Organism: Megaleporinus macrocephalus; assembly: GCA_021613375.1. Lineage (NCBI taxonomy): Eukaryota > Metazoa > Chordata > Actinopteri > Characiformes > Anostomidae > Megaleporinus > Megaleporinus macrocephalus. Next base: position 16,653,510 of record CM038705.1, on the reverse strand, counting down.
CCTAGATCAGGTTAAATCTGATATCGAGAGCTGGATTTAAATTCAGTATTTGGGTTTTTCAGCGCATGTGTCCACTTACTATGATTTCTTTCATTTTTCTTAGTCTGTGCAGTCTCAAAACAGACCACTATCCCATATGTAAACAAATAGCATTTAACACAGCAACAAAACAACAACAAAATAAAACACTTCCAGAGTGATGCTAAAAACTAACCACATGCTTAACAAAATATACCTGTTGGGTATGTTTGGATTTTCCGGCAAAATGTTTTTAATAAAGCCAAAGTATAACGTTTCAATTAACATTAGGTTCACATCACGTCTTCTATGAGTTTACTGGCTGGTTACAAAGCACTGATAATTGCTTTACTTTGAGATCCGGGGTTTCCCCATTATCTCATTACCCAACTGCATCTAAATGCTTTGAACAAATTACTGACAAAATCTGATTTTCTGCAGTCACCAGATATTAAGTGCATGTAAATACACTCATTACTGACAAGTGCACTTCCCATACTTTAATTTTCCCATACTTTAAGCTTCACTTCCAGATGAAGCCTTCACTACTGGTGGTGTTTTCTTTGAATGACTGCCTTTAAGACGTGATGCACTGAGTTAGAAAGTCAATGTTCCCACCCTTATTTAACCCACGATTTCCCATAATTGTATCCAGGCATTCTCATTATGAGTTTCTTCCTCATAGTCAATAACACTAACCCTCCGCAAAACTACCCTACCCCAAATGTACCTCATCAGTCAAGACATGTTCTCCATTTCTCTATAGCTGTGCACTGGAGCTATGAGGTTATTGTGAACAACCATTTAGCATCATGCAAACCGCATGGACAAATGGTCACACTCTAACCTCACACCGTGTCAAGCTCAAACAGATATACTTGGGTGTTTCCTGACACTCTATGAAAAGCGTTTATATATAGGTAGCATAGGCTGTTAGCTACATTAACCTTGCACTTCCAGTACAAATAAGTCGACACGAAACATGTCTTGGTTGACTGATGTTCGAGAATACTTTAGATTTTTTGCCAAACTATTCCTTTAAGATCCTGATTCTCAAAAGTGGTCCACATGTCCCCAAGGCTGTACACAGCTTTGCTTGATCCCAACTGGCAAATGACAGCTAATGACAACAACTTGGACTTGGGGGTCCTGGGGACCAGTTTGAGAACTACTGATTTAAGAAACAGGCATACCATATAACACATTCACACATTGCATGTAACAGTCTAACAAGCTACACTAGTTTCTCTTATGTACGATTAAAGCATGTTCAAAAATCCCGTTTCCTTTTCACCTCTCCTGTCTTCAATCTCAGATGTACTTATCTCTGCCTTCTCTGCATATTTCAGTTACTTTGTTATTTTTCTTCTGTGATGAAAATTCATCTTTTTGTCCTTGGACAGGCACACACACACTCCAGCACAATGTATTTGAGCAAATCACATGATCCAGAAACCTTAACATCATTCAGTTCCTCTAATCCAGTGATCAATTGCAATGAACACTGAGCAGATCCAACTTTTAAGATATAATCCAGTATATATCCAAAGAAAACTCGACAAAAATATGCCTTGCAGATCATTCCTTTAGCAAATAAACCACTCTTTGCACTTCACCAATGTTTCTGATTCCAGTGTTTATGAACAAGAAGTCACAAACTACACTGGCAACATTTTTTACGGTCTTTTTATAGGACTTTTATTTACAAACTACCTCTAGCAGATTGTATAGTCTAATTTAACTGTAGAGAACCCAAGTTATAAACCAATCTGCTCGATTTAGTCAGCCTGAAATCATCATTTGGATCATTCTAAGTATTTAGGGTCATCACTTTTTATACAAGTCAAATTCATTTACAAGACAAAAATCATTGCAAACCAGTAATCTGTTGTGTAGGCGTTTCCTCGGCTCTAAAATTTTTTTCATTACCTACAAGTGTAAGTATATTACAAGTGTGTACTTACTGAGGCACTGTTTATTTGCACTTCTTGTTCACTTCTAAGAGTAATTATGTATTAAGAATGCACAGAACATTTGGCCAAGAAAAGTTTCCAGCCAATAATAGTCAAAAACGGCACTTTCGGTTTTTTGGCCAACATTTTTTTTTGACAATTTTAACATCAGAAGATCAACAGAGACAACATCAAACATGTGTTACTATTTCACGGTTTCTAGAGGGGTCTTCACACAAGAAATCTACATAATTTCTTTTAATGCAGATTTATTATGGAGGAATTACAACACCCAAGAACTTCACCACTACAGGTTTGATTCTCGTTATCCTTTATACCATTATACTCAGTGTGTCCTGAATTTCTAGTACTAATTTCCAAGTGTCTGGTGTCTCTGTGAATAGGGAAGAGGGTTTTAGTTGGTTCCCTTTCATTGGAACACAGCCTGATGTATTGAATATGCATTAATGTTCATTGCAATTGATTCACCTACAGAAAGAGTGTCTGTGTTTTTTTTTTTTGGCGTTGGCATTGTTTCATAAACGTTTCACATTATCACTTCCCAGTTCGATGGAATCAGCTTCCAGAAGCCGCAAGCACAGAACAATGATCTGAATAAATAGAAGTACAAATATAAATATATGGCACAAAAATTCACAACAACACACATATCGGTCAGAAACTCCATCGTGCTTTTCAGGAAAGATTCCAAATTTCCAAGTCAGCCCCAATACCCCCCCTACCGCATTTCCCTTTGACACTGTCTTATATGACACTTCTCCCACAGACAAGCTCTAGGAACATAAATAAAAATAAAGATATTCAATATTAACACTTTGACATAGCAGCTTGGCGAATGGTAACTTGGCACTGCAGAATTTTCAAACGACTTACTCTGACTGACAGTGAGTCACAGGGACACTACCGCCAGGAATCCTCACATGGGAGGTATTTTCAAATCTGGCAACCGTATAGAGAAAAATGCCCATTTAGTGTCTTTTGAAGGTAGATGCTTCTTCTTTGAGAGAAAGGGAAAACTGGAAACAACAGCGTTAAAACTTCTAAACTCCAATGCCACCTTAAAATCTGCTATCAGTTGCTTTAACCACTCTTTCCATTGGGAATGGTGGGCAGTAGGAGATGGGGTTGTAAATCTCACACCTTGACAACGGCTACCATAGCAACTGGACAGATGTAGTCAAGGCAACAGTCTCCGTGGGACATGTGTGGTCCAGTTTCAGTGGCCTGTGTCCATGCTAATGGCGTTGTGGACTTGACCTTCAGACCCCTCCATGCACATGCAGTGGAAGGGGTCATGAAAGGACAAAATCCATCCTCTTAGCTGTGGTGGGTGTTTAGAAGAGGGCCAGTGGGCACATTAGACTATGTTGCCAATCAGCTTCCCAAAGTTACAAAACAGAGGAGGACCCAAAAGAGATAATCAGAATAATGCACCATTTGAAATCATTGTTTTTCTTTTTTTAGAAACATGACACAGAGACTGTAAAACAAAAGCAGAGACACACAGAGTGGACTGGACTCAGTGTTAGAGGCCCAACGACAGAGAGGGGCAAAAAACTTATTATATGTTCATATGTTATAAGTTATATGTTCAGTCTTGTCTCCATTCCAGCTCAGATGTGGTCGGAACGCAGTAATAAACTAAGGGGTATGAGTTGGTAGTATCACCTCAGGAAAGCATTTCTGTATCCGCTGTCACTAAAAATCAAACTCCTCTCGTCCGGTTCGGAACATCCCCTCACCGCTGGTGAACAGGGAGGAGCTGTAACAAAAGCAGGCAAAATAATCTGGCCATCCACAGCCAGAGGGAGAATGAAGTTGGGGGAGGGTGGGCATTGGGGTGGATGGGGGCGTGTCATCAGGGTGGTGGTGGAATCTGAACGCCCAGAAGCTCATAAGCAAAGATGTTCCAAAAGATGGCAAAGAGGAGGAAAGTGACGAAGGAAAAGACAAGGACCCACCAGGAGCACTGCTTATGGAGGGATTCCTCATAGCTGCGCAGAATCAGCAGGCCCATGCTGATGCCCACCACCGCCCCCGATAGGTGGGCCATGAAGCTTGGCTGAGGTCCGGATGATGGCAACGGGGGTGAGAACCGAAGCCACACTGCCCGGCCTACCTCCGAACTCACTGCAGGTAAAGAGAAAGAGAGAATGAGAACTAATGTCCAGATTGAAAGATCATTGCAGACTGATTTATACACTTCACGAGTGCTACAAAAGAGAACTTTACTGCTGTAAAAGGTAATGGTGCAGCCAAATATGGCACCTTTAAGCACATTGTGACCTGACGCTGTATTACAGAAACATCCTAACTCTGAAATCTTATTTGTTTAGTCACCATAATAATTTCAAGTCAAGTCAAAACTCAATTTAGGACAGAAGCTATTCCAGAACAACAGTTCTTAAGTTCAGTATCTATCAATACTGTAGAAACAGTATTAAAGTATAAAACAGTGTTACAGAAACATTATAACTACACAACAATTCCTTAATATTGCTCTAGCTTAAGAATAAACCTCAACTAACTTCTGTTTTAACCATTTGTTTCTATTGTTCTATGTAGTGACAAGCAGCATAATTCACTATAATTAGCAATTTACCTTCATCGCAAAAGTTTAAGTTCTTCTGTGCGACGCTGGTGAATATTAAGAGCTAAACATGTGGTTGTTTATTAGGAGGAATAACATTAGCACAGCGGTTAAAGCGTTTGGGAAATGAAAACTAAAACTGGGGGCAGCAATGCGCTGATAAACAGCATGGAGTGCCGTCATAATATTTATAATCTTTATTGCACTCTGGCAGCTGTCTGGCTAACTAACTTACATTTTTAGCATTATTTTAAATACGTCTAAGATTTTCTAGTTTTAAATGAGATGCTGTATGATGAGATACAATTTCCAGTTTAAAGTAAGATTTGCTTTTGGAACATGAATGTGAAATAAACTTCTTAAGGCAAAAAGAAGTTTCTGTAGTCTAAAAGTGCTGCTCCCTTCTACACTCATCACTGTAAGTACAACAGATGAGCTAGCTATCTATGTTTTTGTACACCTGCACATAGCAGAGATGGAAAGTAACAAATTTACTCTGATTACAGTACTTGGGTACATGTTTCCCTGTATTTGTCCATTTTTAAATTTGGAATTAGATCATGGTACTTGTTCCTCTTAAAGGATTATGAGTAAAGTAATGATTTTCTCAATCTGGTTTTCCCCTCTTCTCCCACAGCAGCCTTAGTATGTAAAACAGACAAGACGGTAAGAATATTGTTGAAACTGTAATATAAAAAAAAACTGTTTTAAACTATAAAACTGTTCATCATTATTATAATCCCACTACATTAACTACTACATTTGTGTTTCTGTATTTCTGCTGTATGCCCTCATTAACAGTTCAGGTGCTCTCTTGGTTCAAATTAAGTGGAGCTAAAATAATTCCATAGACTTTGCCGGCAAGAGCCTGAAAAAACCTATAACATAATGATTAAAAGTCTGACACTCTAGCTTTCCTGTAAATACATTTTGATTTACTTTACTTTTTAATTTACTTTTGTATACTTACTGTTTTTTCCTCTATTTGTGTATTTAACAGAGACAAAATACATTAATCAGCAATATTAACATAAATATTGCTGTATTAACATTAACATTAAAGCATACTTTTTCTTCATGTGGATTTCTCTAATATCAATTACAATACAGCACTGACAGTTCTTGTATGGTTGATGCCCCTTTGCACTGATATACATTATCCACAAACAAAAATTTTATAAGTGGTCCAAGATGCCTTCGGATGTCTCCACACAGCTCTGAATAAACAGAGACACAGGACCACGCACATCCAATGGCCTATAAAATGTAATATATTCTAAAATCTTAACAGAATACATAGTCTTGTGCAGCACCTGCATTCTAGTAACTTGCATTGTGTTTTTGCTCTTCAAAATGTTGCACACTTCATCTCCCAAAATCATTATTAGAAAACTGGTTCCGTTTCATTGCAGCATGACAGAAACAATGCACAAATGAACAATTCAATGAAATGCTGTTTTTGAGTTTTAACAGTAGGTTATGGTTTTGTACATTACACTTTGTCTCTCTGAAACAGCCTGAATGTCAGTCCGTTGCCAAGAATACGAAGCATGACTTTATCACTTATATTACCTGGTCTAAAAATGATATATTTATCTGACAAACAGTATGTTGGCATGTTGTTCACTGGGGAGAAAATACCTTGTAGCCCGTAGTCTTCACCAGTATTCTATTCTGTAGTAGTTAGCTGTACTCATCCTTCTCAATTCCATCCAAAATGATAAAAAAATAATAATAATAACTTTACTGAACAATACATGCTGTCAATGTATTAATTTGTTTAAATGTTTTCTGAATTAAATTATAGTATTTTTTCCCTTTAAAGGATTATGAGTAAAGTTAATGCAGTCATTTGTTTGTGGCTAATTGTTTGGTCTCTTAACACCAGAGCTATTAAAAAGCTACGTTAAAGACCAAGTCTCCAGCCATATGTTAATCTCAGCCATGGTAGAGATTACCGATAATCAACTAGATATCTGATCATTAACTTTGTGGATTAATAGACATCCCTAGGCTGTAGGCCTACTCCTTAAATGTAAAGCACCACATACACTCTTTCTGTCTCACTCACTCACTCAGTCAATCTTAGTTTTCCACAAGGGGGCGCTATTAGCAGTCAAATAGCTTTTAATGCTTCAGAAGAGCTGCGCTTCACAACAATTGCATGGTGTGTTTGCTAGTTAATAACACTTGTGTGAAGATTTAAATATTTGTGGCACAGAAATTCAGTGTGTAACATAAAACTTGCCCACTACATGAGATTTTATTCACACTCACTGACCTGTCACGGGACATGGCAAGCATGAATCTATTGTGTCCAAGCAACTAAAAGCAGCTCAAACAGGGCTGAAACGTCTGTGAGTGCGTTATGTGTGGAAACAGTGAAGAATTTTAGCTGGATGAGGTGATGAAGCTGTTTGTGCTGCTTTTAGGATTCCAAAATGGACAGTAGGCCTGTGTCACTGTTTGCGTATACTGTGGAGTGTGTGTGTGTTTTATTTGCACTTGAAGACAGTCAGCCCTTTTCCTTTGTGCTGACTTAGGGAGATCCCAGCTGCATGCTAGAGTTCATAAAGTTCGTCCCCTTAATGAGATGGAGAAACTCTCCTTTTGTGCCACAGTATGCTGGATTTGTGAGATGAAATGTGATATTCTGCTCTTTTTTTAAGTTTAAGTTTAAATAGTTTTCATTTGTAAACAAATCCAGTTGGAATACTTAGCATTTAGTGTGTTCTTTAATAATGCGTTCAGTGTGTAATGGCAATCTGTGTATGCTGGCATCCAAAACAGTTAACTGATTACTTACAGGCACACCTTTTTTATAAACTACTCTGGGTTGGTACTTACTGCAGACCAGCGCCAGGATCATCCGCAGCAGTTTATATGGGCACTTCATCCCGGCCCAGTTCTGAAACACACACACACAAACACAAAGGTTAAAGAAGTTAATGCACATATGTGTGTGCGCGCAACTCTGCGTATAGGCCATTCATGATTAATAATGGAATAAAGCAAACACACTCACTGCATGTGGAGCAAAATAGAAAGCCCTGCAAAAATCTCCCCACACACACTCACACACACTCACATGGACTGTATGGACCTTAAGTGAAATTGCTCACTCTACTGAGTCAAAACTGACCGCAGTCTTTGCACGCAAACCACAAAAACTACTGTACTTTACTGGATTCATTTCTCAGAATTCAGACACACAAACACACACCAGAGCTTTAGGTTTAACTTTTCGGGCTGGAAATTTTTGTCCACATCCGATTACAGCCTGGGAATTACCTGACCAGACAGATTTTGTGCTTTAAGCCCAAAACTCTGCCAAACCCGATAGAATTCAATCCAAAAATGACTTGATCTGAAGAACTTTTGAGTCAGACACAAAATTCTGTTTGACCCAAACCAGCCCATCATCACACAGTGAGCAGAATTTCACCTGACAGGACAGCACTGGTTACAGAGTAGTGACATTAATAGATCATTATATCCTAGTCAAGTGAAATAAAAAACTAAAAGCAATATGCTACAATTAAACAAGAACTAACTAAGTGCATTTTGCCTTATCAAATGTATTCATCAAGGGTTAAACAACATCTCAAACATTGTTTTGGCCAAGCTGTTGTCGTGTTCTACCAATATAGCAGACACCTGAAATAGTCTTGAAAGTTAATTTTACAACATAAAATTTAACAACACTCGTGGCCAAATAAACATGTAATTATGTCTACACTGTTCTATACTTTCCTCAATTGACTCACTATCTATTTCCGTCCGACACTCATTTTCCCTCAAGCATGGACTTGTGGATGGCAGGGCAGGCTGTTAGAACCCCAATGAGACATTTGAACCAGAGCAGAGCCCCATCAGGACAACTGGCCAAGTATTTCAGGAAACATCTCGATGCATTCCCCCAATATAATTTTCTGGTGTTGGTAGATTGTGTTTTTCTGCTGAACTGCAGTCGTAAGCAGATGGGAATATACTGACAGAAAAGCTTTAAAATCACTCATGAAGGAAGAAAAATACAGGATATTGTTCAAATATCTGCAGCCTGCCTTGGCCTTGTCTGAGGTCAGGATTCCACCAAAGCGCCAGAATCCAATGCTGACTAAGAAGAACATGAACAGTTCCATTTTCCTGAAAAACTGTCTGGCCAAAACCAAGCGCTGTGTTTGGTTGTGTCTGGTGGACATGTGGTTAATGAAAAAAAAATGAATATTCTAAGCAGCATCCAATAACATGACAGGAGAAAATTCGACTGTGCAATGAGCGTGACCTGAAAAGCAGCTGTGGTGCAATGAAGTGGTCCAAACCCAGAGAGCCAGAGAGACAGACCCCTGACTACAGGATGTGTCTGGATGCAGTTATTGCAGTAAAATGTGTATTGTTTTGAGACTTGTTCAACCAGTAGTGGAACAACAATGTTGGATTAAGAAATAAACAGTGTTATCATATTCTGCACTCATTCATTTAATCAAAGTCTAATTATTTATGAGTTTCCATTAAGGATGTAAGTTTATATATACATTCACACGAAAAATGAAAAAGCAAGTGAAACAAGTACTTTGTCACAGCACTGTGTACCTATAAGTACAAGTGAGTGTGTATGTGTGTGTGTGTGTGTGTGTGTGTGTGTGTGTGTGTGTGCGTGTGTGTGTTTGTGTGGTTTCTACGGTCTCCAGGGAAACAGGATGAAAGCGAACAAAAATACACCCATTATGGTCCACACTCTTCCTGTCTCGCTCTCTCAATCTCAATCTCTTGCTCTCGTTTCTTCTTCATTCATTCAGAGACGTAAGAGCTATGGTGGTGGTTAGTGTTGGTTACCATGACGACATTGGCGAGATGCGCGGAGCAGAGGGCATAGACTCCTCCAGACCCGCCAACCACCGGAGCTCGCATATCGGTGATAGAGACCGTCAGAGAACCTAGACAGAGAGAACACATGAAAGACACAGAGAGTTAAAGACACAGAGAGTTAAAGACACAGAGAGAAAGACAGAGAGAGAACGAGAGAGGACAGAAATAGTGAGAACACACATTGAGGAAAAAAAGGGGAGTAGTGAGACAGAGAAAGACAGAAATAAAAGAGACAAATGGAATATAGAAATAGAGAGAAAGATAGAAGAGAGATGCAAAGAAAGACAGAAACAGAGATACAGGGATAGAAAAAGAAAAAAACAGACAAACAGAAATAGGAGATAAACAGAATACAGAGTGAGAGATAAAGAGAGAGGCAGAGAAAAACAGATAGAGAGAGAATGACAGAAAGAAAAGAGAGATACATAGAAAAGAGAGAAATAGAAGTAAGAAAGAAATAGAAGAGAGAGACAGAGAGAGAGAGAGAGAGAGCAAGAGATGGAGAAAGAAAACAGGAAGAGAGAAATACACAAGGCAGAGTGAGACTGTGTGTGTGGTCTGGGTTTCACTTTATGTCTCACACGCACAGATTTTGGCAGCACTTTTGAATGTGTGTAGCTGGAGAGGACGTCCCTGTGGTTGACCAATTAGACAAACACAATAAAGCCAATTAATGGTTTCTATGACAACAAAGATCAGGAATATCGTCACGTCAACAACGAACATTCAGCCTAGAATCAAAACAGCAGCTACAGGAAAAACAGCTTTATCATAATCCGGCTGAACACACAGAATCTTACTGAAAGACCACCTACAGACCCCACAGCAGTTAACAGTAATTATAAAAACAGACTGAAACGCTCTATATACTCACACACACACACGTTTGTTTCTGTGAATTGTGGGGTCATCACCAGTACTTCTACTACCCAAACCATAACCTTCCTTAACCTTCTAATCTAAATCTAAATTATACCCTTTAACTATACCCTTACCTTGACCTTACTTTTAAATATACCCTTACCCTAAACCTACCCTTATCTATACTCTTACCCTAAACCTACCCTTATCTATACACTTACCCTAAACCTACCCTTAACTATACTCTTACCCTAAACCTACCCTTAACTATACTCTTACCCTAATCTTACCCTTAACAATACCCTCACCATTAACTATACCCTTACCTTGACCTTACTCTTAACTATACTCTTACCCTAATCTTACCCTTAACAATACCCTCACCATTAACTATACCCTTACCTTGACCTTACTCTTAACTATACTCTTACCCTAATCTTACCCTTAACAATACCCTCACCATTAACTATACCCTTACCTTGACCTTACTCTTAACTATACTCTTACCCTAATCTTGGCTTTTAAGTATTCACGCTATTTTCCATGACAACACTGGGGGGGCATCTTTGTTTACTTTGTGTTAGAACTTCCGCCGCACCCGCAAATACGGTTTTACTAATTACAAGCAAAACGACAATAAACATATAAAATGAATAGCATAATATGTTCAGTTAGAGGGAGTCACAATAATTGGAAGGAGAGGAAAACTTGGCTTGAACAACAGTGTTACCAACACAGCACATAAAGATCAGAGTGTAAAGCCGCCTTCCAAAGAACAGTACCTGCTTCTATGGCTATAGGTGCTAAATTTAAAGCATCCACTCAAACCTCCATATGTCTGTTCTTACCATTCTGACCAGTGTCCACTGCTATCTGGGCTGTAGCTAACACCCACGCAATGGGGTTCGGGCAGCTGGCTTAATTTGGGTTTACACCGGCTTTCAGAAATATAAACTCACCGTCTTTATGTAGGAGTAAACGGCCGACCTTCCCACTATGCAGGTACTGATACGCTTCAGTACTAGTTTTTCATTGCCGAGCCGTCTATATAATCCACCCACTGTGTTATTAACCTTGTAAGTGTTGTCCCATTCAAAATTTTTATTACCTCTCTGGTCTCCTCCCATGTAACTGTATTCATTTGGTTAGCTGACCGGGAGTTCTAGCACAAAGGCGGAAGAAACACATGCTTGAAAGTGGGTGTGGCAAAATAAGGTGAATACCCTTATCCTTAAACTAAACCATTACCTTTAACTATACCCATACCCCAACCCTAACCTTACCCCTACCTTAGCCCTAACCATACCCCTACTTGAGCTTACCCTTAACTTAAGAACTACTACTAGCCAAACCATAACCACAGCCTTAACATTAACCTTAACCTTACTCTAACCCCAACTATATTCTAATCTTACCCTTAATCATACATTAACCTTACCTGAACCTAACACTAATTAATCCTAACACTAACCTTACCCTTGTTCTCACATTAACCTTACCTGACCCTAACACTAATTAATCCTAACACTAACCTTACCCTTGTTCTCACTTAACCTTACCTGACCCTAACACTAACTAATCCTAACACTAACCTTACCCTTGTTCTCACCTTAACCTTACCTGACCCTAACACTAACTAATCCTAACACTAACCTTACCCTTGTTCTCACCTTAACCTTACCTGACCCTAACACTAACTAATCCTAACACTAACCTTACCCTTGTAATAACCTTAACCTTACCTGACCCTAACACTAACTAATCCTAACACTAACCTTACCCTTGTTCTCACCTTAACCTTACCTGACCCTAACACTAACTAATCCTAACACTAACCTTACCCTTGTTCTCACCTTAACCTTACCTGAACCTAACACTAATTAATCCTAACACTAACCTTACCCTTGTTCTCACATTAACCTTACCTGACCCTAACACTAATTAATCCTAACACTAACCTTACCCTTGTTCTCACTTAACCTTACCTGACCCTAACACTAATTAATCCTAACACTAACCTTACCCTTGTTCTCACTTAACCTTACCTGACCCTAACACTAACTAATCCTAACACTAACCTTACCCTTGTTCTCACCTTAACCTTACCTGACCCTAACACTAACTAATCCTAACACTAACCTTACCCTTGTTCTCACCTTAACCTTACCTGACCCTAACACTAACTAATCCTAACACTAACCTTACCCTTGTAATAACCTTAACCTTACCTGACCCTAACACTAACTAATCCTAACACTAACCTTACCCTTGTTCTCACCTTAACCTTACCTGACCCTAACACTAACTAATCCTAACACTAACCTTACCCTTGTTCTCACCTTAACCTTACCTGACCCTAACACTAACTAATCCTAACACTAACCTTACCCTTGTTCTCACCTTAACCTTACCTGACCCTAACACTAACTAATCCTAACACTAACCTTACCCTTGTAATAACCTTAACCTTACCTGACCCTAACACTAACTAATCCTAACACTAACCTTACCCTTGTTCTCACCTTAACCTTACCTGACCCTAACACTAACTAATCCTAACACCAACCTTACCCTTGTTCTCACCTTAACCTTACCTGACCCTAACACTAACTAATCCTAACACTAACCTTACCCTTGTTCTCACCTTAACCTTACCTGACCCTAACACTAACTAATCCTAACACTAACCTTACCCTTGTCTTAACCTTGAGCTTATAAAAACACAAACACAACTTACCCAAACTCTAACACTAACCTTAACCTTAACCCTTGTCCAAAACTTAACTCTAACTGACCCCAACACTAGCTGTAATCCCAACACTTACCTTTCTCCTGACCCTAATTATTTACAGCGAGGAGACCAGATTGTGGTGCCCACCAGGACAAAAGGTCCATATGCTACACAATGTGAGTATATAAAGAGGTTTTGGTCCACACAATGTGGCATAAACCTGACACAAACAAACACACAAACACAACACGAACTGTACACTCTCTGCAAGTTAAATAATCTGTGTGTTCAATGTGTACTCAAATACAAACAGTAAATACTTCAACGTACTCTCTATTCAGCTCTGATAATTACAGTATTGACACAGCGCTCACTGACAGTGTGTGTGCGTTTGTGTGTGTACGTGTCTATAACACTCACACAGTGCTGCGTACGCCTGCAGTAGAAATCTGCACCGCACTCTTACCCTCTATTCTTTCTTCATACAGCCATTCTCTCTTTATCATACTTTTTCTGTCATTCTCTGCCATCTCTACTCACTCTCTCACTTTCTCAGTGTTTCTCCATCTCTCTCCCTTCCCTCTCAAAATCTCTCTCGTCCTCATTCTCTTTATTTCTCTCTCCCTCCTTTATTCCTTCTTAGTCTATCTCTGTCTCTGCCTCAGCCCCTCTTTCTCTCTCCCTTTCTTGCTCTTTATTTCTCTCCCTCTTGCTCTTTCTCTAACCCTGTTTTGCTTGCAGTCTCTATCATTATGCCTTTGTTTCTCTCATACTTCTCTCCTCTTTCTGTAGCTCTCTCCTCTTTTCCTGCTGCTGTTTTTCCCAGTCTTTCTCATCTCTCTCTGCCTGTCTTCCTCTTAATCTTTTTCCTGAACACATTCTTGCTTTCTCTCACCTTCCCTCTCTCTTTCTCATTCTCATAATCTCTCTACCCTTGTCTCTTTGTCTCTCAATCTTTCAAACCCTTCTGTCTCTCTGTCAGTGCTAAGTTCAGCAGTGTCAGGTGGGTTCCGAGTCTGGTGGACAGACGGAGGGGGGAATATACGTATTGTAAGCGGGTGTGTGAGAGAAAGAGAGCAGGCTGAGATGACCTTGTCTGAAGTTTGATTATGGAAATCAACTGTTCTGCTCTCTGCTCACGACACACACACACACATACAATTCTACCTGCTCTCACCTTTCACACTCACCACACCAGCTCACAGGGGTCTTAATGAATCTCCCTGAGTGGGTAAGGGCGAGTGTGTGTGAGGGAACTGCAGAGATATTGATTTCGACCAATGGGCTGGTGATCTATAGGGTAAGAATATGATGTGACTGTCGAGCTTCATCAGAGCTAGAGGTTGCACAAACTAGTCGACTTGTAGACTTTGCTGCTTGGCTTGATGTAGACTAGTTGCTGATCACATGATCATGATTGAAAACATGGATAGTTCAGAGAAGGGTGAGGAGACAGGCCTTTCTCTGGTCTTTCTTCATTCATTCTCTGTTGATGTACAGTGCTTTAAAATCAAATACTAAACATTGTTTTCTTTGGTTTGCCAAATACTACAATAAACGTCATAGGCTGTTTCAGAGGGGTCTTAAGTCAATGTTCTGCTAGTAAAGATTCCACATGTCAAAACAAGCTGTCAAGATACTTTGTAAGTGCTTACAGGCCCCCCCGTCCGGGCTGGGCTATTGCTGCCCCCACCCGCCCCTTTAACTCTGAGATCCAGCTTTGCCGTTTCAGTAAAATCAGTCCAGTTGTAGTACATGGTAACAGATAAGTGCCATCTATGGTGTTAACTACATGTGAAAGTACACACAAGACATACATATACACACTCTTACCTGCTACAACGCCTGCCATGTACAGGAGGCTGATTCTCAGGATTCCATGCACCATCTCCAGAGGAACACCGATCATCAACTGAAGAAGTGCATTAAAGCCCAACTGCTCCAGCCTGTATATACAAACACACACACAAACACGCACACGCACAGGGTTGGAATGTGACAGAATACAAGTACTGTATGGTTCTGTATATCTGTATAAGTATAAGGCAGTATTCAAAATACAATTATCTTTTTTACATTTCTCAAATAACATTTTTAGAATACAATCACCCAATCACAAAAAACATACACTCTTTAAAAGAAACACCATTAACTGTTTCTATACAGTTTGTATACAACTGTTTTTAGTCTAAGGGGGACTCAACAAACGACTCCTTTACAAACACTGAAGTTCCTGCTGAGGCCTGAGTTGACTAAGTGTTTATTAAACCAATGGTTTTCCCAGTACTAGACAAGTTTGAGGGTGATAAGCTTAGTGTCTTGGGCAGAGCAGTGGACTGAAGCAGGCAGGATGAGAATTTTGTAACTTGATTGTAAAGTGACATTTTCTAAAAACATATTAACAGAAGCATTCTGTAAAAAGCCACCAATAAGAGAGAGGAACAATTTAGTTTTTAGTTCCATGTGCTTTATCTATATAGCTAAATATATTCTGATCTGCTGCTTTTTAAAATATTAACACAAATATTTCACTGAAGTTTAGAACAGCGTATTCAGTGTTCAGCCATCACTCCTTTTTTAAATGACCACAAAAACACACACAAAATCATAACACATATTCTGGTCAGTGAAAGGCCACTGAGCTCTGTAGGGCATAACAAGATTCAGGCTAAAAATGAGTTCTGTTCTAAAACGGCGAACGGTCTCTGTGGACTATGCAGAAAAGGCCAAGAAGTTCATAAGTTATATGGGCCAGGGCATGTGCATGTGTGTGTGTGCACGTGTGTAAGCATGTGCCTGGTGAGTATGTATGTCTTTGTCAGCGTATAAGCGCGTGTGCAAATGTTAGCTTATGTGTGTGTGTGTCAAAGAGACACACACTAGTAGTCTGATCGAGGTCAGCATATTCCCTCTTGATGCGCTGGAGGATCCTCTCTCTGATGCCATCCTTAAAGTTTCCATCGCTGTCTTCAATATTGAACAAGGAGCTTTTACAGTAAGCTTCAAATTCAAAATCATAAGCACTGCTTTAGAATATTAGTATTAATAATAGCATTGATAGTATTAATAATAATCTGGGGCTCTATGAAGAAAACAAACAAATGGATTCTCACACTCAGATAACTAAACTGAAGCTTGTTTTGGACCTACAGTCATGTGAAGAAGTAAGTAATCCCTGTAAAAGGTTGACAGACGAAGATGATATCATTTAACAACCAAAATAAACATTTTATTAAAATAATTAAAACAAACAAAGGCAACTTTTTGTGTACACATGTACAACTCTCGATATAGCGCTTCTTTAAATGTGCAAAATAGAAACCAGGCACACCTGAACAGGCTCTAATGATTAGAACAACAAAGAGAATATTTAAAGGAACCTGTTGTTGTTATTGCAGTTAGGAGTATTATCATGCCTAGCGAAAAAAAAAGCTTTCTGAGGCGTTCAGAAAGAAGGTCATCTGGGAAAGGAATATGCATGTTCTCTTCACTGTCCAGAAGACCATCTACAAGTTGGGAAGATTTTAATACATGTCCAGACAAGGCTGACAGCAAATTTACCAGCTAATTTACCCCAAGAGCGGACCCCAAGATCCTAAAAGAAGTCTTTAAGAATTCTTAAAATTTCATCACAGGATCGCCAAGCAGCTCTTATCACCATCAATGTCAAAATTGACCTACACGTAGGTGCACCAGGAAGAACCTTCTGCTGTCTAAATAACTCCAGCAGGACTACAGTTTGCTAATCCATATCTAAGCGAGGACCAGGAACTAGAAAAATGTGCGAATAAAAACAGAATTGTTTGGCCACAGTACCAAAAGCCATGTTTGGTGAAAACCAACAGCAGCATTCGATCTGATGAACCTCCACTGTAAAGCATGGTGGTGGAAATGTTTTGGTTTGGGGCTGGTTTGCTGTTTCAGGGCCTGACCAACATTTAATGACCGATCAACCTAACATGCATGTCTTTGGACAATTGAACCAGGATTCGGAATTGGGAATTGAACCAGGATTGTCTTGATGTGAGGCGACAGCATTAACCACTGCATCACCGTGCAGCCAGTCAGAAAGTAATGCAGTGCAAAAATTAATAATGCGTTTTTAAAATTTGTTGTAAACTGAATGTCACAAAAAACACACACTTTACCACCTTGACGATACGTATTCTGCATTAAACAGTCCTGTAGCATAAAAATTCATTTTCTTGTGAAGTTCAAGAAATGAGTGGTTCAAAGCAAAGTTGTTTTGGGCATCAAGGCCTAGTAAGGTCATGAACCATGAGGAAGGAAAAGGACACAGATTCATTTGTTACACACAAGAAGTTCCATATTTTCTTCATTTCTTTATCCTAATTAAACTGTCATCGCTATCACTTCTTCCTGAACCAATATTGTTTTTTTTCACTTGTGACAGTGATATCCTGCTACAAAGTAAGGAATTTACACACTGCACACACTCATTCCTGACACCTCGCTATGATGAGGAGCCGAGTTCCTTTTCTCCTCAAACGCAGGCAGCCATCAAACTTGTAGTGAACCACAGAAGCTAGTTTAAGAGCAGTGCTGTAAGAAAGCGGATGCCCGACAAAGCAGCCAGCTCTGTCAGAATGCCATCCCAACACGCTCACGGCCTGACACCGCTGTCAGCGCATGCAGACGTCTTTAACCTCGTGCTGCCTCTGTCTGCTATTGCTGCTGCCAACAAAATCCTCCACTCTGTTGAAAAGGCTCTGGCCCAGCGGAGCTGACTTCTGTGGCTGTGGCTTGCTCGCGCAGACTAGCGATGATGCCTCACATCAAAAGCAATGGGCCTTATTCCACTGAACCCCCTGCTGTTTTGCAGGAACAGATCTGTGGATGACGCCACCTCTCTCTCTTCTCTATTTCTCTCTCGCATGCGTTGCACCACACTTGAACATATGGACAAGCAGAAGACTTACAGTATGTCTGGGTGGATTTGTTCAACACTGTCATTCCCACTAACATGCCCATGGCAGGAGGCAGGCGCTAGGCTCGTTCTTCTACAAATAGATATTAAGTGTTTTAGCCGTTTTTAAAAGTAGCAAGTAAAGTTTCTAACAGCCCTAACTAACCCATCTCTTAGCACAGTCCAAAAGTGCCTACCACATCTTCCAATTACCCAAACCTAAAAGTACCACAGTTCCCACTTTTTTTACAAAATATACACTAGGACCAAAAAAATATGTTTTCCATGACTGGAAAACGAGTCTATAATTTTTTCCAGGTTTTCCAGGATATGTGGGATCTTTGAGAGTTAATCTGCTCTATATACAATTCAAAACATTTAGCTAATCCTTCTCAAACCTCAGTTATCAATAGAACTAACTAAACCATCTCTAAACCCATAACCCATAAATAAATAAAGGAAAAAAATGGAAAAATGGCATCTACTAAAATTAATCCCCAAAGTGCTAATTAACCCATCTGTTCACCAAAAGGTCAATGCTAGTCATAGCCTGTCCATCATTACAGGGCTCTCCAATGACTATCAGCTGGTGAAGCTTAGTCCTAACACATGCCTTTCTCAAGAGTACACAAAACAGCCCTGCAAACCTTTAAAGCACCTGAGACCACAAAGCAGCACATCTCATTCTGGAAGAGAAAGCTAACTAACTACACAGCATAGCAGCTGGCCTCAAATGCCCTTACTTTGCTCGATATCTCCTCTACTCAATGACAGCACAGCCAGCACTACTGTCATGAATCTGTGGTAAAGAATGGCATATTCAGTGGTAAAGTGACTTTGCACTTATAGAAAGAACTGATTGAGTTATATTTCTAATATTTCTAATATTTTTAACTTTGTGACCTTGTCTGTATAGATATGAGCCAACCTAACACTCTCGCAGCTTGAGCAGCTCATTTCAGTTTCCACAGTTCTTTACTTTATTTTTGTATTGCACTTTAGACTGCAAAGAACCCTAGGATACCATTCTGAATACGATTTTTTGCTATTTTTCTTTTAGATGGCTATATGTAGAGCTCTGTAACTACATTAGGTACATTAAGTATATCCCTGAAAGATTGCCCATTTTAAAGAGTGGGCTGACTGCTAACATTTCTCTGCAAAACAAAGCAACAGTATTAGCAAATCTGACAAGCACACCACAGAGATGGGCTAATAGGCACTGACAAAGAAATCACATAAAGAATTGTGGCACCACAACTATTAATGTGAAACCCCGAGAATGCTTTTGCTCTAGCTGTCTTTATTGATGATGAGCCGCAGTAGGAATTAATGAGGTCTTCAGAGTAAGATTTTGCAGTTTAAAAAAATCTGGAAAAAACTACTTCTGATGATGTATTTCGAAAACCCGCAAGGGGACCGGGGTAGACACTTAAGGACAGATTATTAACGAGCTAGCTAATATAGAAGGGAGACAGATAGCTAATGCTACTAGTCTCCACAACAGGTTCTATTCTAGTAATCAAGATTTCTTTATCACCATGAAGGGAAATTCCAATGGTAGTATGTTGCAATAAGGTACTACACAAATTGAACTGACACATATACTGAATCTAAAGGGGGTCTTGCACATGCAGTTCAATGATATCAACACTGCTCCAAACAAGAAAATCAAAAAGCGATGTCTTGCACTTATGTATTGCAACACAATATCATTGCAATACTATTTTCAATATTGCTACCTTATAGTTCTATTTTGTGTGCATGTGTGTTATAGCTCTTCTTACCCAACATGCATGAACATGTAGCTGAAGAATCTCCAGACTTGAGCTCGATGACCTGGGTGATACACCAGCGGGCTCTTCATGAAGTCTGGCTGATATGTCTGCAAAACCCACTTATTGAGCCTCACCCCATAACACATAAACACCACGATCTGACACACACACACACACACACACACACACACACACACACACACACACACACACACAGTTATTCAACATTAAACACTGAGCATACCAGTACCTTAAAAGGAGAATGAAGCCATAAAGTAGGGCATGCTGGTGGGATTATGTGTGTGTGCACCTGCACTATGGTGATGATGGCCATGAAGACCGGTGGAGGGCAGAGCCTGTTCTGATGGAAGTACCAGCGTCTGTCCGTCTCACAGGGCAGAATCTCGTATGCCACGTAACGTACAAATCGCTTGTACACGCCCAGGCCTGTTTCGTCCAATAGGATCTCTCGCTGCAGTGTGCGACGCCCATTGGCAATGGCACGGCGAAAACTGCTGGAGCGCTTGCTGCTTAGCTGAGAAAGAGAGACAGAGAGAGACAGAAAGAGAGAGAGAGAGAAAGAAAGGGTAAGAAAGCAAAGGAGCTGTTCACCGCACTGTAATATTGGTAAAGTAATCGATTCCGACTCCATTTAGATCAAAGGTCTCTTTGTTCTCCCTGTTTTGTAGGCAAAGACTAGATGACTCTCTCTCTCTCTCTCTGCCCGCACACACACACACACACACACACACACACACAGCCTGTTCTAAATCTGGTGGAGCTTATTTCTGCCCAGCTCTCTATAGAGCACTAATTCCCTAGTGTAAAAGAGCAGTGCTGATATATGTAGTTTATAGGACTGTTTTTTGTAGTATATATGGCAGTTTTTGCCTAATTGTTCCCTGTAACTGCCAATTCCCATATTACACTGCGCTGCCAAGCTGGGAAATTGCAGACTAGCTGTCACCACAAACTGAAACTAATGCAGTGTCATAGGCACTCAGTCCAGTCCTGCAATATGCATGATTCAATACAAAGATAACACTCCAAACGAGTCTCTGTGTAAATACTCCAATAACACGATCCCAAATATAGCGCTTTATAACAAAGCTGTTAGCCAGATAAACCCAGCAAAAAATTTATAGTGCAGTCCTGAAGTACACAGTACTGTACAACGTATTTACAATATACTGAGATACTTCTGAGGGCCACAGAGTTAATATTGTTTAACATCTTTACACCAAGCAACTGTATTAACTGTATTATTAGTTTATTATTGTTAAAGGTTTTCAAAGTAAAGGACTGTATATATACTATACACACAGACCCTCCCACAACAGACCTGTTATACTTTCTTGGCTGCTGGCTACAGATGGCTATGGCATTGTAAAGCTTGCAAACACCTAATGCTTACATGAGTTATTTCAACACTTGCTCTTACAAGCAGATGCACCCATTTACACACAGGGTGTGTATGTGCATACTGCACTGTGTGTGTGTGTGTGTTTCTGGAAAAGTGTGATAAGCAAGCAGTGTCATTGTGCATATAGCACAGGCATCCCCTGAAAAGACCCTCACCCTCAGATGCATGAACCCCCAAATATTAGTAGATGATAAAATGATCCAAGTGAAACATTGAAAAAATATTCACATTTCCTTTACCTCTCTCTTTCCATATCCCTCCTCCTCGTCTCCCTCCTTTCACTGACCCAGATTTGCTCAACATTTCCTCCAAATCCTTTTAAAATGAAAGTTCATCCTCTTCTCTCTCTCTCTCTCTCTCTCTCTCTCTCTCCACCCCCCCCCCCCCCAAAAAAGCACTTCATGTTTAAATCATTATGGTGACTTGAACCCTTCATTGCAGCGATATACAGCAGCAAAGGCAGCATAGTGTGTGCATGTGTGTGTGTGATACCAGCCTCAGGCAAAATTGATTGAATGCTCTGTACCAGAACAAAAACATTGAAACACGCTCGGTCCCAGGGAGAGCGAGGGAACAGAGAAAACGAAAGAGAGAGAGAGAGAGTATGTGTGCGTGTGCATACAGTACGTGTGACTCACTGTATGACTCAGTGCTCACTGTATGTTTGTATGTGTGTGTGTGGTATGTATTTACTCATACATCTACATGGCTCTGTGTGTGTTTGTTGTAATGCCAAGAGTGTCATGGAAAAGGGGGACGGAGGAGGGAGAGTAGCACTATTCTAAGGGGGCCTCACAGTTCTTTGGTGAATTCTAGGCTTACTGAAAGGCTCATAACTGATACACTTAATTAAATATTAATTAAAAAGGCAGCATCATGGAAATTGAACCCTCCACACTTTTTAGTCAGCTTGATGTCGGAATGTACCCATTTAATTCCCACTCCACAGTCCACATATGAAAAGACCAGAAACATACTTCATGCAAGAACGTGACCACAGAACCAAGCGTTTGCAGTGCTCTGGCAAAGCACTGTCATTGGCGTTCTTATACTTGTGTTGATTATGTTAATTATTCTGGTTTCATAAATTCACTGTTTTAGTGAGTTTATGAAAACCAACATTTTCAAGTTTTTGTTGATTTGAAAATAAGTTAAAACATAATTGTATGTTTTTTTTTACCCAATATGTAAAAATCAGCAAATAAACAGCAATTGTGTATTGAAATGTGCAGAACTGCCTTTTACGTTGAGAATGTATTTCACGTATGTAAAATATAAATGTAATTTGACCAAAGGTGCCCACACATTTGCATGGGTGAGCATGTGAGCAGAATCCTGTACATACTTGTGAATGTGTGTGTCTCACCAGCTCAATGAGCTCCTGGTAGCAGACGTGGCCGTGCTGGTCACTCTGGACAAGGGCCAGCAGCATGTCCAGTTTTGAGGGGTCCAGCTGCAGCTCATGCTGCTCGGCCAGACTGGTGAAGTTCTCCACCGCAATGAAACCAGTCTGCTCAGGGTCCAGCTATGCAGAGAGAGAGAGACAGACCGACAGAGAGGAAGTGAGTGGCCTCCAGGTTATTCTAGCTGTCATGGCAACATCTGGATCCATCGCAATTTCAGCTTGTAAACAAACAGACTGGTTTGTAGCAAATTAGAGAAAGCCCTGATGTTTAAGCTTATTATTAAATACCATGAAAATAATTGCAATTTGTTTTCCAACTACTAATGTACAAGCCTAGAGTGGCCCAATGGGGTGATCAGCTAACTTGCTCCCAAGCTGAGACTTAGTAGCTCCCAATGGACAGCAGACAACACCTCAAGCTCAAATAAACAAACATTACTCACTGCTACCCTCTATAGGTGATTAAAGCACCAGTCAGATGTTTTTATTTATTTACATTCAATTGCCGCAAACCACACACATGTAAAAAATGACTATCAAGTTTAGAAAAAAAATGCTTTCAATTTAAATAACAGTGTTGTTTTTTACAGACAGGTTATTAACACAATTTACCCACCATTCATAATCCACTCTCCAGCCACTTTATTGGAAACCCCTGCCTTGCTGCTGTACAGTTAGACTGTAGCCTAGCTGTTAATGCATAGTTTGTGCTTGTCATCCTCTAGTCTCTACATCAAAACTCAGTTTCTGACCACAAAGCTGCTGTAGGCTTCTGGGTGGTGGACACCTATCTGTGATACTGACGTGTAGTGCTGTAGTACTTATGTCCAGTCTTGGGATTGAGATGAGTCTCTGGGGCATATATAAACTGTCTCTGCCTTGACATCTTTTGGACTGAGTCTTGCTTTGGTCCTAGGCTAAAATGGGCTCTTGTAAAACTGGTAAAATAGTTCTTTGTCGAGTCGAGTGCAATG
The DNA here is from genome assembly GCA_021613375.1 of Megaleporinus macrocephalus. Lineage (NCBI taxonomy): Eukaryota > Metazoa > Chordata > Actinopteri > Characiformes > Anostomidae > Megaleporinus > Megaleporinus macrocephalus. Next base: position 16,629,961 of record CM038705.1, on the reverse strand, counting down.
CCTCATCTTTTTCTTGTTTTCTACATCTTATTAATCCATTCGTTGTTGGTCTAATCTAATTGATTTTAGATGGATATTTTTATTAATGAAGTATTCTTTGTTTTTTGGTGTTCACTGGCCCCAAAACATCCTCTGAGGGCAGATGGGAATGTTGCTATTAATGTATTTTCATGTAAAAAAGTGTGTTATTTGGTTTGTTTTTCAGGTGACTTCAGGTGATGATTCCAAACAAGTTTCAGAGAAGAAGGGGCAGAAAAATAACTTTCATCTAGAAAATCACCAGCATTTGCTACCAAAAGCTGCAATGTAGATTTAGATAATAATAAATGTTTAATAATAATAATAAATGTTTAAATAATAAATGTTTAAAAAATGAGAATAGTTTCATCCTTCAAAAAATTCAGTTTCTTGGTTTTGCCTCTCCTAGTCTCAGTCTTGACTCAAACTCGACTGCTACACAGTTTTGTGTACAAAAGTACTGAGACGTCAGTGCCAGGGTGCTTCACAATGACTGCCATCTGTTTTTCTTTTCCAGTTCTGTGGATTTGTCTGAAACAAACATTCAACTCTGCAACACCTCAGGCTGGTAATGTTACGGCTGTTTACTTAACGTAACATTAGGTACTGAAAGTCTCACCAGTGCACACCCAAAACACTCACAGAACAACTACACAATATAACACTCCATCCTACCGAACACATAAGGGTAAAGTCAGCTTATCCGCCACTTCGAGTTCCACCTTAACTGGTGCTGAAGTTACACTCTGGCCTTCAACTTCATCCTTGAGCGGTTGGTAGGAGGGAGTATTGTATTATGAACAGTTTGTCTGCTTGTGCTATGACTGCACTAGCGATAGATCTAAAACAACAGTTATTAGGAACACCGCTAAAATGAAAGAAGAAGCAGGTGAACAAAAAGCGTCCTTCAGCCTCATCTAGAACCCAGACAGAAGCTCAGAAGCCATTTTTGCTGCTGTTTTTAATTTCTTGCATTTTTCTCTCTCATAAACAACTTTTGATATTTGATAAAGCTCTGTGCTTTCTCGGTTAAACTAATTCTGAGCAAACTTAAACAGCGAATAGAAATGCAATAGCATGACATAATTTGCAAACAACCTGTAATGTATGTGGAGCTCATCTCTAAAACTTTATTTGTAATGGAGCAGTGAGAATTTATACTGATGTAAATCAATAACCATTTACCTGGAAAATAAACAACTGTTTGGCCAAATCTGTTGCTTAAAATGAAAAACAATTAAGTTGTATTTGATGTCCAGTAAATAATAGTTTCTTATTAAACAGAGGGTCATTCAAAACAAGGGTGTGCTAGGTTCAGTTTTAGGCCATTTACTTCAAAAATACATTTATTGAAAAGAAACACTTTTAAACTCCTCTTGCAATAAAAATTAATTCTATTGATGTGTAACAAGCATTTTCCCACAGTTTGAACAAGCTTCACTTAATTAGATTTCAGAACTAGAATGATCCATTCCGTTAACTGATATTTTGATGAGTCAGGTCTCTGAGTTTAGGCTTAATTAAAGTCAACGTGAATTGGAAATCAGAATAAATGGTTCTTCCTGAATGTGATGTATTTTCCAGTGAACAGACGACTTACACAGGAAATAGTCTTCAGGATTTGACTGGAGGCTGAAAAAACACAGACTCTGTCCCAGAAAATGTCAAAGATGAAGTACTACAATGTTTTTAAACATGATTCATCATTTACTGAAAGCTTGATTTTATTATTATGTACACCTGTGCACAACTGTAACTATCTTATGTGAGCAACAGATGGACTCTGTCTGCGTGTGTGTGCATGTGTGTTTGTGTGTGTATGCAGTCACAAGTTGACCCCTTCACAGTGTCGCCGCCTCTCAGCCTCAAAAAACTTTTTGTCAGATATACGAAATCTCTCACTCAGGTTAACATCAGCTTAGGTTGCCATTGTAAACAGACTGAAATACTCCAGAAGTGATTTTGATCCTACAACGAATGTTAACATGCATGCATGTGACCACTGTGATTTCAGACTGACTGTTAACATATAACTGGCTACTCAGAATAGTCAGTTATGAGTCAAAAGAATTTGTCTAAATTTGCACTGCCTCTGAGACACACAAACAGAACAACAGTAGCCTGATGCAACAGTAGTAACTGATGATTTAAGTTAATTATACTTCAGAAAGAAATATGCAACACTCCATGAAATAAGGGGATAAGCCTGTGTGCTTTTCTGTGTGCCTGTGTGTGTGTTGGTAATAATTCATAGCTGTTTAATTGAGCACAAGCAGAGTTTTAATTCCATTAAATCTACTTCACTGCATTCCACATTTACAACTATTTATTTATGAGAGAGATAGAGAGGCATGGGAAGGGAGAAGAGACAGAGGGAGGGAAAGAGAGAACTTCAAAGGCCTCTTATGATTTTTTTCTGCAGACAAAATGATGAAATAATAAGCAGCAAATGTCTGCAGTGTTAAAAACACATGGAGTGTTTTAAAGGACTCTACTGTCATCTCTGATGAGCATTTAAAACATTATGACTATAAATGAAGTGTGCTCACTAGCCCACATATATGTACAGCCCACATATAGATATATAAGCTGATTCCAGAAAAGGTAAAACAGCAATTGAAATGCAAAAAAAAACATAAAGCAGACAAAGTCAAGTCTTTAAGAGCAAGGATGGGCCGAGGCTCACCACTGTGCCAAAAATGCATCGCATAGATTTTAGGTATTTAATTATTTATAGCACATAATATCATCAAAAAATACAAGAATTCTAAAGAAGTGCAAACGATTGCCCATGACATTAGATTCTGACGGCAGTCCATAAAGAACTGTACGAGTCTGTCAACAAATCTGTCAATAAACATACTCCGTTACTGCATCCACAAATGCAAGCTGAGACTGTACTATGCACAGTTGAAATAATAGACATTATGTTCTCTGTGCCAGAGAAAACAAGGACCATTCAGATAGCAACCAGCATAAAGTTTATGACAACAACAAGAAAAACGTATGTTACAACAGCATGGCTTCATAATCAAAGAGCGTGGATATCAGACTAGCCGGCGTGCAGTCCAGAATGGTCCCCAAACTATTATAAAGCGTTGCTAACAAGAAAGGTGATGTAACACAGTGGTAAACATGTTTCTGTCCCAAATTCTTGAATGACTGCATATTAACAGAAAACAATGCAGTACATAATGTGATATATTAAATATTGTACTTGTATTAATCACTGCATCACTACAGTCCCAGTATTTTTGGTATTGTGTTCGCAATCGGATACACTTCCAATCCACCACGACAGTCCTGGTATAATTTAATGAAGGACTGATTAGCCATACCAGATATTTGACAATAACTACAATTAATAATCAGCTTCCACAAGAAGATGATTTAGAACATGGTGCATGTTGGCTACTTATAAACTACTGCATTGACATGTATATATACAATTACCTCTGTATACAATTACCACTGGTTCTAAACAGTAGTTTACTACAGACTGTAGTTTCTCTGCATATTTTGTTAGCCCCCTTTAACCCTGTGCTTCACTGATCAGGACCCCCAAAGGATCACCACTGAGCAGATATTATTTGGGTGGTGGGTCATTCTCAGCACTGCAGTGAGTGGTGGTGGGGTGTTAGTGAGTGTTGTGTTGGTATGAATGGATCAGACACAGCAGTGCTGCTGGAGTTTTTAAACACTGTGTCCACTCACTGTGTCCACTCACACACTATAATAGACACTCCTACTTTGCTGGTCCACTTGCTCGATTTAAAGTCAGAGGTGTTAGCTCATCTGTCTCTTCACAGTTTGTGTACATCATTCTCTAGTCAGTGGTCACAGGGATCTGCCCACAGGACACTGTTGGGCAGAGGTTGCTCATTGATGGACTATTCTCAGTCCAGCAGTGACAACAAACACTCCTGACCATTAAAGAACAGGGTGAAAGGGGATAAAGGTATGCAGCAAATTAGATGACCTACAGTCTGTAATTTGTGAACTACAAAGTGTTCCTATATGGTAAGTGAAGTTAATAAAATGGACAATGTGTGTAGATATAAGAAGGTGGTTTAGTGTTATGGCTAAAAGGTGATTGTGTGTGTGTGTGTGTGTGTATAAATTAATATATATATATATATATATATATATATATATATATATATATATATATATATATATATATATATATATATATCATATATATATATATAGGCTTTTTCACTTAATAAGTGAAGTTATACATACATAATAAGTAAAGTTGATGAAATATACACAGACATACACACACAGACACTCAGGCGCACACACAGTGAGATTACAGCATGAGAGAAATAATCTGGGTGAGTAACTGACTAAATGCCTAAAGCCTTTCTTGAAAACACCAGGCAGGAAGAGCGAGCAGTTATTTTTACTTAAACGTCTGCCTGTGAGTGTGTGTGTGTATGTGTGTGTGTGATTTTTGTCACCCTGAAGATGAAAAGTGAGTAAAAGCTGGGAAAAAGAGGGGGAAAGAACAAATGTTCACCATGATAGATGTTCACAGCAAGAACGGATGGCTGGATGAATAAGTGAACAGAATAAAGAGCAGGAACAAGAAATGCTAAAGAACAGAACCACAGCCGGCCAAAATGACTAGAGGGGTTAGTTGAGGGAGTGAGTGAGTGGACCAGACGGGTGGAGAGAGGGATAAAAGAGGAAGAGAGGAGCAGTTACTGAAGTGATTCAACACAGACATGTTGCGGTGTCGCCATGGTTACAGGTTACGGACTACCGATGTGTCACTCAGAGAGATGGAGAGGAAGAGAGGCTGAGAAAAATGGTTAAATAATACAAGAACAAAAGAGATTCAGCAACGGCCTTCCTGGTCAAAAGGGGGGAGAATGAGAAAATTATTCACAGAGTAATTAAAGACACCCAGAGAGACATCTCCCCACCAGAGAGAGAGAGAGAGAGAAAGAGAGAGAGAGAGAGAGAGAGAACTATGAAAGGATGAGGAGAGCAATTCCCTGCCAGGAAAAGCAAGGAGTGAATGATAACTCTTTTAACCTTCATTTCCTCCTGACACTCATCTCAGCCTAGGCCTGCTTGTGTGTGCAAATATATATATACAGTTCCTGACAGTTTGTCAGCACAACAGTATTTAGCTACAGAATAACATGGAAAACCCCACCAGGACAGGAATAAGCGTGTGTGTGTGTGTGCTGCTAGGATGCACTAAACCATCACAATCAAACGCTAACATCTACAAAAACACTAGTTAAGATCAAACCAAAGGCACAAAGACATATCAGATGGCGCTGACTTTCGAGATCAGACGTGTCACAGCAGGCTTGCGGATGCGCCTGACCGTCTGATCTCTCTCAGTATGAATGCTGCTTTTGTTCTGGCAGGCCGGTGGGCTATTAAATCGGCCCAAAAACGATTCGCACAGTTTCCATGGCTGCAGCAGACACGCTCCGTATGGCTGAGGGTGTTCCCTCTAGAGCATGGCAGGAAGAAAATCAACAACGTACACCAGGAGCGTGATTACCAAAAGAGTAACACCAGAGTATCAGTGGCACAACACGAGAAGACTTTACTAGAGGGAGTACTATCACGACGTGGGAGTGACGGGACAGCAGTCTGGATTGGTATAGTCAGTTTTTTAGCAGAGAATTCTGGATTATTTTAGGCATTTCAGCTAAAAGCCCTGCTTTATACCCTCCAAAACCCCTTAGCAGCACTAAATAGGAGCCAAGACTTGAGGGCTGTTGGCCTAGCGCTTCTTAAAGCTCTAGGCTAATAGCGGCAGACTAACAGTCAACACAGTGCAGCCTCAGCAGATCTCTGAAAATCACTAGGAATCACTACAATATAAGATAAGTATAAACAAGGTACTACAGATTTAATGGCTAGGCTATTCCACGAAACATTAAAGCAACATGCATCACCGTGCTAGCTAAAAGGAATTATATTTTAGTTTCCAGATTAGAAAAAATCCCTTCTTATGCACCTTTAGTACGGCCACTTCCAGCATTCTTGGGTCTAGAAAGCAACTAGGTTTCCTCTCTGCTATCTAAGAATCTAGTGCATGGTGTCTAAATTCAGGTACAGAGTTGGTTTTTCTCATATTTCTATAAAGCTGCTGTATGATGATGTCAATGTTGCAAATCACACTGTACAAACAGAAGTGAATTTAACTGAGTAAATAATGATCCCTTAACAAGTAACAGGTGTGGGTAATAAAAAAGGGCAGGTCACAAAATAAGAGCTGGTGGTCAGCAGCCCGGGGTAACAAGAGGATGCATACAAGTGTGTGAAAAGAGTGCCATCTGTGTTTAATACCAACATAAGCAGTATGATGTATTCTGACAGGCAGCAGAGTGGTGTAATTTTGAATGGTTATCTGTTCTCCGGCGGATTCTCCATCAGTCACCAGAGACACTCTTCTGTATTGTGGGTCAGGAGAGGACCCATTTCTCTCTCTTTCTGTGTGCACAGACGGTTCCTTGACATGCAATTTGCACAAATATTCATAAAAGTTTGGATTTCTGTCTTTGTGGGATATTTTTTTATGCATATACTTCCATCTACATCATGATGTATTTAAATGCTGCAGTGTAAATATGAGCTTTACTTTTACAGGAAACTCTTTAACTGGTTCTGATGAAAGCTGCAGTTAAACTATGTATGACATTCTACATTTGTATCAAAAAAAAGTACTCACACAGAACATCTTTTTTATACACTTTCATTAATTCTCTCTTAATGGATGTTTTTGAACATGCACAATTACACAGGTCAGCTAATTACACTCATCTGGTGCCTGCTTTGCAGAGCATTCCATTAGCTACTGTCTTTATTTAGAACATAAATTAAAAATGCTAATAAGTGACTAATAAGCAATTAAAGTTATTGAGAATTGCACACATGAGGGCCACGGGCACAAATGACATCCTAACCGGACCTTTTTAACTTGTAGATTTGTAGACAACACGAAATCCTATTCTCTATTCAATCTTCAGCTCTATAGTCACTTGAGATCATCTGATTGAAGCCTGACCCAAACCTCAAAGAAATATGACCTGAACAGTACTGCTAAAGGCCAAACCTCAAACCGGCTCACACTCACTGGTGTAACTAGGATTTTATGGGGCTCCAGTACAAGAACAATTAATGCCACCGTATAGAAATTGCTATAACAATGACTGTGTAATTAGTATGTTTATTTGTTATTGGTATGTCTGTCACGGCAGTTGGCAAGTTGGTACTGTCATAGCAGGCCACTATACTTACTAACATTTAATGTTAAATATGTGTTGGACTAAACGCTTGCTATATTACACTGTGGTAAATACAAACACAGTAAAATACTGATGATGAAAATGATTCTGTTATGGTCTGTTTATGCAAAATCAGATGGCTAAGCTATGATGTAGGGGTGTAAGAAAATACTGAAATACTGAATATTGGGATATTATGTTTACACAGTAATGACACACAGATTCCTGGCAGACAGTAAATCATTGTGTGTTGTGTTTAACCTCTAGATGGCAGTGCTGTAATCCATTTACAGCTCCTCTCCAACATTAACAAGCAGCACAAGAGTGCAATGCTATTGTAAGCATTGGCAAACCTGTGCATATAGTGGTGTGTTTTAATAGTAGGATTTGAAAAATTGCAATATATCACAATATATTAAATCGTGACCTCTGTATCACAATGCGGATTGTATTACCAGCTGGAGTGTATTTGTAAGAAAACGCTATATGTTAATGAAATCAGAAAACTAGAGTCTGATAATCAATACTAAGACAATCTCAGTCAGTAAGGAGTAATCTGCCTACAGCAGTAGCAACTAGCTAAGTATGAGGTGAGTAGAGGAGGTTAAAGACTGACCAAGTTCTCTGTTATTCTGAGCACACATTCTCTTTTCATCCCAGCTCTACATTTTTCTCCTCCTTATCCATTTTGTGAAGTTGTGAACACAAACCACAATGCTAGGCAGCTAGTTCTACATCAAGTCTAATACAGTTTGTACCCACTTTAACACTACTTCCCACTTTAACACTAACACCAAGCAATAGGACAGGCTACTGGACAAATCTCCCAGTACTCCCAATGGGCAGTCAGAGCCTGGAGGGGCTCAATACAAAACACACACTAACAGAGATGGATTACAAGCAGAAACGGATTCTCTGTATTTGCTTTTTACTAAACGCTTGAACTGAATTGTCATGCTGGGATGAACTGCTGTAATACACTAACAGTATTTATTATCAGTATATTTTCAGAGAGACCAGCATTCGCTCTCCTGCGTCTACAGGAACGTCATACACATTTCACATGAAAACACATGGTTTTTGCACTAAACACGCTACTGCAGAAGTACTTTGCATGTTTTTGGCACTTCAGGCGAGCTTAGCAAGCCGGGGGGAAAGAGCTGCTGTGACCTTTCACCAAACTCAACACGTCCCTCTTCCCCTCCAATGTGTGATTGCGGCTGATGTACTATTCATCCCCGGTTTCATTAAGGGGCATTTTCACCCACTCCTCCAACTCTTGAGCTCTGAATGCAGTAAAGACTATGACGTCATAAGAGAAAAAGAGAGAGGGAGAGGAAAAGAGAGAGAGAAATACATAAGAATTTTCCTTTAATTAGCATTAAACAACAAACCTGATCTGGGTCCCAGCCTGATGTTGTTTTTGAAAAGTGAAACTCAATATTTTATCAGTATTTCTGTATTTACAAATCCTTACTGCCCCACTTCTGGTGTAGATGGGTAACAGACCTTTAATGCTTACTAATATATTACAAGATTAGGAAGCAACTGTTCTCCAGACATTATTCTACATCTATGGCCATTTTCATGAAATTTAAAATACTAATATATATCTAAGGTAATGCACTTTATTAGCTGCTAATTAACTGTCTACATTTAACTACATTCACTTCAGTAATGTTACTTCTACTGCACAAGCAGAAATACATTTGTTTGACATTTTCACATTTATATTAGAGTCTAAGCACTAATGTTTGATGCTTCTCATTTCGAACTGGTAACAGAATAAACATTACCATTTGCTGGTCGTCTGCCTGTAATAGAAAAAATTGGGCTATTCAGAACAAAAGAACTGGCTGTTCCGTGAATATAATAATTTCTGATTATTTTTCAGAACATTAAAATGAACTTGACATGTTACCTTTTTCACATCATAGTATTCATAATAATTTACAGATTTCTGTTGGTATGGAATGTCTAGAATATCCCATAGTCTAGGTTTACTGAAACCACATGATTCTGCAATCCATATAAGTGACCATCCACTCAGCTTGTCTCAGCAGTAGTCAGCACCAGCACACAGTGTATGAGTGAGTGTGTGCATATGTGTGTTTTACAGCCCCAAACAGCCTGAGCTCAGCACTGCTTCCTCCAACAGAAATCTCATAAACTCAATGAAACAGCAAGGCCTGACACACGCGCTTACACCCGCACACACGTACTAAAGCACCATGCTCAATTGGGCACACACCCACGACATTACAGTAAAATTACCAGCATTCGCTTGAATCACACATATACACAAATGCATATGGCAAACACCTACGCTGTTCCAGCGAAACAGGCGGCTCCAAGCTACTCACACACAGGCAAACCAAGCGCACATACACACACACACACACATACACATATTGGTAATTGATGAGCCTCATATGACCCCTCTCCTCAGAAGGGCTGAATTGATCTTACTCTTCAGACTGACTGACGTGCCAATCTATGCATCAATCAAACAGTTCTTTAAACATCAGCACATGCCGGACAAGACCAGTAAAAACCCCATGAAACTAGCATTGCTATCTATTACTGCTCTAAGTATAAGCCGCCATATTTTCAGCACATTGTTTTCACATGAACTGACATTTCCACAACTGAAAAATGACGATAAAAAATACGACTCACACACTCTGACACTGTGCACAACTCAGAGAGCACCACTCGTTAAATAAGTATCCAGTTGACACAATCATTAAGTTAAAAATTATTTATTTTTCAGGAGGCATTTGTGATAAGATTAGCTATAATACATCTGTAAAAAGACGAAGTAACTAAAAGGAAAATAATAAGTGAGATGTACCTTTGTACCTTGTAGTTTACTGCTACAAGTCTGAAATTATGTGTAGCTGTCAAGAAGCTATTACTGAGACTAGGAAAAATAATGATCATTTGCAAATGATAGACAGTTGCTGGTGTTCTCAGAACAATGAACTGACCACACAGACCAGTCCAAACCTCAACAAAATTTACTTGGATACTTGGATCATGAAAAGAAGACAGTACAACTAATTTCTAAAACTAAACTTCCAAATTTCTTTGAAAAACTGAAAGCAAATCTTCTGAAAAGCCCAAAAAACTGATATTATATTTAGTGGTGTTTAACTTATTGTCCTGTTTTCTTGCAATGAAATAATAATAATTCATGCTTAGCAGCTGTTTTGCACAGAAATGTAATTTAATTAAAGGTGGTCTCTGACTTTTGCACAGCATAGTATTTTCCTGCCTTGCTACTAGACATTTGCACTCTGTACGTTTTTGATCATTTTCAACTGAAGATACTGGGCTCATACAACAACAACAACATATTCATACAATTGCCTGCCAACAAATATAGATATATACATATACACAGTGAGGTCATGTGGACATGTTGGGGGGTGGGGGTGCCACTTTGGACAAACTTGTGCATCACACAGGATGTAAACATATTAATTTGCTGATATACAGCGACTGAACATACATTACAGGTACATGACAATGTAATTAATAACAAATAAACTCATAACTGACAATCTTCGTCACAATGTTGGCTAGGCGGCTGTTAAAAACCCGCCACTCTGACTGGTCTTCACCTGTATCTCAAGGAAATATGGGTAAGAGGCCACTGCTGTGTCGGCATGGAGGTGACCCATGCTAAAGGTCACGCTGAGGACACGGAAGGCAAAGAATCAACATATACAAACCTATTCGAGATTATTTAACAACTCAAGCTTTAGGTTAACCTCTTGAGTTGGAGTTATTCTTGTGTAACATGTTAAGAACAACTGGAACTATTTGTGAAATAGTTTCTTAATACATTACATACATAAATACATTATTATGCATTAATGCATTACTGTTACAAAAATTCTACAGACAGGAATTTCTTCACCACTGCACAACAAATATATTTCCATGTGTCTGTTATTCTGCATTTGCTACAGTTAACTAGTGCAGTCTAGCTTGTGCAGTAGGGTCCTGCAGCTCAGACACTAAAAGCTCCTTATGGAATTTTAGTCGTTTTGGTGCTGAACATTCTCCTTCTTAGGTCCTATTTATTTGTTTGGCCACACAATAAATATATCACTTTTCATTTACAATGCCACACATATGCCCCTGCACACAGTGTGATTTAAGATCTATTAACTTTTCTTAACCAAACTTACTCAGTTTAACAGAAACTGTTTCTTTGCACTACTTTTATTGGTCAAGTTATGAACTTTGGCTATCTTGTACGTCCTTATGTGTACAATTACAGACTAATAATCTTCTGTTGATGCACAGTTTATCACTCACTCCATTCCTAATTGGGCAGTTTGTGACCGCTGTCAACTTAATATTTTATTGGGACAGAGGGTCATTTACTACACAGCAGACTGACATGGTACTGGCACTGTAGTGTGTGTGTGGTGCTGGTCTGACTGTGGTCTTGCTTTTTTACAGCCTCAGGTCCACCAACACATACTGAACTGATGAATCTGAGGACTATATAATATTTTTTGGTTAAAACAGTAACAAAACTGAATCAGGGGAGAAACAAACTGAAATGTTAAAATAGGGCGTGTGTCGTGCTGTGAGTTTCCCTGTAAAACCTGAAACAAATTAAACTTTTTTGGTGTGTTATGTAGCTTTTTGTACCTGTAAATGGTCTGCAAAGTTATAAAGCTCAAAGTACATGCCAGAAGTAGAAACTCTCTCCTACAGAAACCACTTTTCTCAGCTGCCTAAACCTGTCAGTGGAATTCCAGCCCTTCTCTCTATTACAAGATGACATCATCATGTAAATCAATCCTTATCGCCTGCCTACTGGCGAACCTTCACACAGCAACTACTGGAGGCTGTTTTCCAGCGGGTGACTAATGGGTGGGGCTTAAAGGCACAGGAGGTCTAACACAGCGTTTTAGACAGAGGGGAAAATAAAGAGGTACCGCATGTGAAAATACTGTGTTTTGGGAAAAACTGAAGCATTTAAATTTATATTAGTACCCTACTCTCTATTCTTCTCTATTCTACTAATGGACATTTAAAATCTGTATAATAGGCCCCCTTTAAGACTTGGCCCTATATATGGAAGATTCTGAGCTTGCAATGCCATCGCCAGAATACTGACAAATACTGATTATTATAAAACCCCAAACTGTCACTACCAGCGGACGCTCTCAGTCCCTAATATCTGTATTTAAGGGTGAAAAGGAACTGAACCCTGTTCTAGGAGTAAAGGTTTATACAGAACAGCATTCCAGCTCAGATGTTAAAAACCTAGGTAACTATTTATAAAGGAAAACACTCCAAAGAGCATGAAGCAAAGTATCAGTCAAATGCACTTCATGATCAATTTACAGCCCATTCAACCGAAGGTGAGTTACAGTGCAGAGCAAACACACTCAGAGGGTCAGATCTGGTTCACAGGCCACACAGGCAGGTCATCATGAATATGAGAGTCCAATGAAATAAATCAGAACTGCAGCACACAATGCCTTGCTGCTGACTGTACTCCCTCATAAACAAGCTCGTTAGTTTGGAAAGAACAGTGCAGAGCCTAAGGGGCATCACTCATGCACTCGTTCCACTCGTTTTCACAGCAGTGATTCATGCCGAAGCAAGGCGGCCTGTAGGATGACCGAGGCCAAACTGGAGCGGCGGTCAGTAGCGGCTTGCCTAATGGCATCCGCCGTGTCAGCCTTAGTGTGTTGTAATTCTGCTAGAAAAAGCATGGACACTGCATTCGTATCAACACACACACACACACACACACATGCCTCGCTCGTCCACTCGCCTCAGCCGCCCGTCCCTCTCTGCCTGTCTTGATCCGCATCCCTCCATCTCTGTCGCTCTGGAAACCAACACTCACACATGCACATGCATATAGAGGAGAGAGGTTGTAACCATAGCAACCCCATGGTGCTTACCTGCTCCTGAATGAGCTGAAACAGTGAGCTCCTATCCATATACCGGGCAATGCTTCACCAACCGCCGCGACGAGAAAGACACGCATACACGCACACAGCCGCGCACGACACGCACACACTCACGCACACGTACACATGCTCGCGCTCTGGCACGCGCACACGCGCACGCCAGTCGCCTCGGCCCGCCTGCCTCTTCGAAGGCGGCACACATGCACGCAGAAGACAGAGGAGTGTTCTCAGGGCGCCCTCCAGTCCTCTGCTCGCGTCCGGCCGCTCGCTGGGGGGGAATCCGGCCAGGCGCCTGGTCACCCTCTCCCTCTCTTTTCCACACTGCAGCTACGCTTGCCTTCTCCTTCTCCCTTTTTCCAAAACACACAATGCAGACCTTGCTCTCTCTTTCTCTCTACCTCTATCCACTTCTCTCTCTCTCTCTCTCTCTCTCTCTCTCTCTCTCTGTCTCTCCTTTTTCTCTTCAGCCCACACGCCTCTTTTTTCCTTCGCACTGTCGTATCTGCGGCTGCCTCTACCTATATGTAAATCTCCTTCTCTCTCCCTCTTACTCCCTCTCTCTCTTTCTCTCTGCCCTTCTTACAGACTGCACTACCTGAATACTAATGAGGAAGGGGAGGGAGGTGGCGGCCGTCACCCTATAGGAGCGGAGGGGGCGTGTCCAAAAGGCTGCAGCTTTGCCTCCACACTGCAGGAGTTCAGACACACTGCAAAACACACACACAGACATGCTTATCTTCAGATATCGTCCAACGTTTCTGCGTTGTTTTATACAAGTACACATAAATACAGTACTACACAATGCCCTAAGCACACTAGCATGAAACACCCATTATTAAATGTTGGCTTACAACATTAGAATAATTTCTAATGCATTAATAGGCAGGACTGTGACAGTATGCATTTTCCTTTATTCACGGTTTGGAGGTTTACTGCCTAACACCACTCTAAACACGCCCACCCCCCAAACCCGGGTGAGCATGTTAGCGTGTGTAAATAGCTCTTGTGTTATTGCGGTACTCCCTGTGAAATGATATAACATCATTATGATATAATGATAACAAATTCGAACATGCATGGCCACGGGCCACGACCTCGCACGGGACCTGGGGTGGGGTCGACAGTGCCATGAGTGCCCGCGCTCGTGCCACTTACAGTGCATGAAGCTTTCAGCTCTGCAACGTTCCCACATTAGAAAGTAAGGTATGCACACCGGCACTGGTCAGTTCCTACTTTCCATCGGAATCTGACCGAAGGATCGCATGCACGCTTAGCACGCAGGCATATAAACGCTAATGTTTACACCTGCCACTTCGGTTGTTTATTATGTGCAAATTATAGTTTCCTTCACGGCAAACACCAGAACAGGACCTAGCCAAACAGAGTCCCACAGTGATAGTTTACTTCAATGTAATAAAAGTCCTCTACATATACAGGTTTAGGTAACTTTACAGTATTCTTCAGCTCACTAACAGAGAGTTGTTAGTAAAGTAAACAGATGCTAAGAGTGATTAATGATAGTAAATACAGTTTTACCAGGCAAAAGATGAATTACAAAAAAAAGAAGAAAAAAAGTGCAGTGATGACGGTAATGAACCTGAACCCTACCGTAGACATCCCATGACCGTGGTATTGCGAGTATGTAGTTACCTTCACAGCCCTAATTGATGCAGCAAAAAAGCTCTTCAGTCAGTCCTGTACAATCCAGAGATCACTCTTTCTTAAATTTAAAGTATAATTTTCTTAAAGTACATGTTATTCAATTTTAAACAATTAAGAACACACATTTAACAGAAAATTACACAGACACCTCAACAACTAAATATAATAAAGCTTATTTCCACTTTCTGATATTATACTATACACTCTTTACACTCTTTTGGTGAGATTTGCTTTCAGTTTTTCAAACAACTCTGCACCAAAATTTTTCACACCTTCTTTTTGGTTGCATTTTCTGCTTCACACAGTCAAAGTAGAACTAGACACATTCAGTTTAGGGGTGGAAATCACAAAGGTCCTATGACACCATGTTATTACAAGACACCATGTTATTACAAGACCTAAGTCCATATAACTGTAACTATATAGCTATACCTATATCTTTTTTTAAATACTGCAATATATTGACATAACATATATTGCCATATATTGTGTTTTGTTATTTATTTTCAACTGCAAATTTGGTCCCCAAAGGAAAACTTTTGTCCACATCTGTTTTATCTAATATGATAAAGTCTTCAATTATTCATACTGGAGACCGACTGACTACCACTGTCATAAAATAACTTACTCTACATGTGCATAGTAAAATATAAATACTTGGCATTCATGCATTGTACAATATTGTCATAAAAAACATCACAATACAGTGCTGTATCGGTTTTAACCGCCACACCTAAATGATTATTTCAAAATTCTCAGGTAAAAATTAACATTGTTCATGTAAGTATAAGTAAAAATGTATGTGGTCTGAGAAAATGTAAAAGTATTTCTTATATATAAATAATTTAAATTCAGTGTTTAAACAGAATATGTGTGTTTGTATTGAGGATTTTGGGGTATACAGTCATGAAACACAATGGTTTATAGTGGACCTGCATGCATCAACCTTAAAACTCCACTCAGCTAGAGCAGCAAAAACATTTACATGTTGGTTGAACATTGAGTCGGACATTGTCTACTAAGAAAATATGTCATTTTTTAAATGTAACATTCAGTGCTGAACTTTAAATAACAATATGGACACCTCAAAATAAAATCATGTTATTTAAAAACTGTAACAGACTTGAGTGCCACAGATACAAAATCACCCAAACTTATTCTACAGAAGGTGTCAGATTAAATAATTCTTTTAAGTATGGTGGTGACAGAGAGTCGATTTCAGATGAATTGATTTCTCATCACTTATTATGTAGGCATTCATTCTCGGCCAATAACTGAAAGAGTTGAAATACTTCTTATTAAAAGTTTTCATTTCACCCTAGATGTCACTGCATTTACATTCTGATGCCAGCGCATCACTGAGGTAACTGCCGCATCACCTAAGGAGGACCTGTAAAGAAGCTGGTAAATAAGAAGCCAACATCTGCCTCCTAAAAAGAGAAACAAGATAACATCCAACTTTTTATTTTTCAAAGAATGTTTTAAAGAAGTCTGACTACAGTGATCTTCTCAGTATATCAGTGTCAGTTTCTCTCAGTCCCCTCTTTTAGCTGAGCTGAATTTTCCTCAAATGACTGCAATCTGTATTTACCTCAATTTAAAAAAGAAATGTTTTAATCACTGGTGTATCTCACCATCTAAAAAAAGTATAAAGCACAGAAAAAATATAAATTAATGTTGATGCTGGTCTTAGCTCTCCCTTTTAGTTTGTTCTCAGGAATTCTGGTACCTTCACAATTCAATTAATAAGTTAACCAGAAGATGCTACAGGGTTAAAAGTGCAGACAGGATAAGCTGACAGCCAATCACCCAATCAAAAAACAAACAAGCAAAAAAAACAAAACACGGTCAGCATTAAAACTACAAAGCTGAAGTCGCCAGTTTCTTCTTGTGATTTAATATTCCCACTTTAAATGATGTAGCAGTTTCATTGTGGCGACCCAAGCTCTGGCTCTATTAGGTTCTATATTCTTTTACATTTGACCACAGTTGAAGCTGCAGAGAACACTGCTCATGTAACAAGCCCACATTGTGCTTGACCTTCTTTTTGAGTTTGCACATGTAACAGCAATACATAAAGACATTTGAGTGGTCTGAAAAACTCCCAATGTTACGCTTTAAATGGAGATACCCCCCCCATCTTTCAGCTGATTATTTTTCCTTTGGATTCTGGTAAGACAAACCTTAAGCAGTGCAGCTTTCCAGCTAGAATAATGTGGGAGTCTTCAGACGTCTCCGAAAACATCAGAAACATTCTTCCTGACAGAATTTCTCCAAGTATTAATCACGCTGAGGCTAATAAAGGAGGCTGCTGGTGTCTTTTTCTCCTTTTCAGAGCCACAAATTAAGAAGCTGACGCCCATGTTTTTGACAAGTCTAAAAACTGCTCCCAAATTTCTTCAGGCAACAAAAATAACAATTCCACAGCTGAGAAACGAGGATGCAATAACAGCCTGAAACCTAGTATATGCAGTAAAGCACTGGGAGAACATAAACTCCACGCAGAACGGCCCAGGCCAGGAATCTAACCAGGACCATCTTGCTGTGAGGTGACAGTGCTAACCACTACACCATCGTGCCATCTTAAATGTGAAATGTGAAAGTATCATTCGTACACACAGTGCATTGTAAAGATTCATCACTTGTCATGATTGTATATTTTTGTCAGCACTGTTCCTCTGCTCACAACAAATGGGAACTATATTTTCGCCACTGGAAGCCAAGAGTAAATTAAAGGAATGTTGGACTTCAGCTGTAGATTGAATGTGAAGCTTGGCTTTAAGAAAAATAGTGGCAAGGTGAAGCACTTTACATATTTTTTTCAAATTGTCAATGCCCTGTCATAATATTAACAATATTAATTCATCTGCAATTATCTGGTCTATGTTGTATGTATTTCCCTATCAAGACACTACCATTTTGTTTACAAACATTCTTGCATTGTTGTGTGAGACACTCTGTAAAGAAATTGTGATTGCAGGTGCTTATGTAGGGCCAGCAGAATAAATGAGGTCAGGGATGGTGTAATCGTGATAGCAGCTGTCATGAGATTCTTAACAAACATTGGTCACTCTAATTACGATACAAAGTTAGTTATCTGATAATGATGTAACTTGATCTTCTCAAAAGTGTGGGATTACGTTCATGTGCATGAGTATGAGACAGAGAGAAGGAAGTAGGGATGAAAAATATGACTTTCTCAGTGTATTAAAAGGTGTACGTGTGTGTGTGTGAGTGAGAGAGATGTGTGAATGCCATGCCCTTTCTTTATATTGATCTCTAAGAGTCAATAGTCTACAGGATTGAGCCTTCAGCCACATCCAGACCGACACACTGTCTTGCTTGCTTGCCTAAGGGTCTAAGTAAAAAGTGCATAACTATAAAAAAGACCACAATATTTCTATTAAATACTTAAAACAGCAATGACTTATTTACTGTGGTCAACATTTCTTCACCCAGAATAGTCAACAGAGATTGTTTTGTTTTGTTTTGTTAGGAACTAGGTGATAGGAACCAGGGTCAGGATGCATAAGCGTTTTCTGAGGTTACATGTTAATGATAGTCAATTACACAATGTTACAGTCGACTCCACTGCAGGGGTGGAAGGTTGTTACAGGGATAGAAAACACACCCACAAAATATTATTAACGATCAGTTGTGGGCTGGAGTTTACGGAACCAGCTTTGTGACTGGAAGGTTGCCAGTTCGATCCCATGAACCAACAGGACACGACTGAAGTGCCCTTGAGCAAGGCACCTAACCCCTGACTATGGTAGGGCTGCCCAGCGCTCTGGGCATGTGTGCTCACTGCTATCTCTCAGTAAGTATGTCAAGTGCATAACTTAGGTTCTTTGTTTTTCTTCAGTTCAAATCAGGAAACATAAAAACATCAATTAATCTGTTAGTCAGTCCCAAAGCTATTCTAAAACCCAACACAGAGACATTTTTGCCCAGTTTTTAACAAGAAAATATTTTCGTTACCCAGCAAACACAATGTTGTCACAAAGCTGTCGATGTTCCTACAATGTTGCTACAACGTTGTCAAAAGGTGGCGCTTTCTATGTTGTCTACAAGATTGTCACAACCTCCCTATTGCGTAACGTTGTTTATGGTATTATGACGTCTTATTCCATGGAGTTCCATGTAGATATAATAGAACGTATGAAGGATTCTAGTAGGTTTTGACAACGTACTGACAAAGTTTCTACTGATAATTACACTTCAGCGTTGTGACAGTGTTGTGGGCACCAAAACAGTACGTTGTCACAACCTAACTACCTATCAGCAGCTCTACTCGGGCCAGTGTGCTCGAACAAACACGGTCCTGATAATCAGCCATGACGACTTTTAGGACGTAAGTTTGAAACCAGCATATACATGTACACGGCAGACCGAGAGGCCAGAACATGGATGACCCGTGTAGTTTATTTCCTTTTATAAAACTGGAGGTTTTACAACACTGTCCAGTACAGCTAATTGTGTGATGATAATCTGTTGTGTTATATGACTTGACAAACTAATCTAATCCCTGATTTACAGCGCAGGTATCAGAGCGAGCTCACCAAAGACTACTTTACACCTGTGAGGGTTCACTTTTGACAAAAGAAGAGACTTTAAGGAGATGTGAGGAACAGTGGAGCCCCTAGCACGCAGGCCCTGGCGAAATATGCAAATATATTCCGACACATACAGACTGAGTCAGAGTGTAAATCAACAGCTCGGTCTGTTAATGAACTGTCTGGCTTTCACGAACACAAACCAGCCGCGTCTAGTGAAAGAGTTTTATCCCTTCAATCAAAGTTACGACAGTTTCGTGGTAACGTTGGCAGTACGTTGTCTCAACCTCATGGAATACTTTATATGCTCTATTTTAAATTGCCAATAAATAGAAATAAAACACGTTATTTAATAGTGATCTTGTTTAGACAACATTGGAGAAACGTGAGTGGGGGATACAGTATATCAATATCGCGTCCAACGCTTAGTTTCCAAAATAAGAGTTCAGCGAAATTTGCTGAATAGGCCTGTCAAAACTACCATGCCCATGATGCATTGTATCCACGGCTCTCGACAAAAGCAAGACATGAAAAACAGAAAAACTATATATTTTTTTATTATCATAGTGAATCGAGATCAAAACTAATACAAACATTCTGTCTGAACATAGGTTCAGTACTTGTTTTCATTGTTGAGTTAATACGAACTGATACTAATTGATTACTTTGAGAAACCACGTTGTTACAACAATTATTTAATAATGAAAATGATGAGCTGATTTTTTAAGTAGCGGAAAGGAACTCGCATTGGTATGAAAAGCAGCAGTAAAGTAAGGTTTACAGTAACAGCTTTTCTCCCAGATTAAGCGGGCCTTTCTAATTATAGCCTGGCTGACTGCTCTCCCTCCGTTACTCTAATTAACGCCGGGAGGTTGTCATGGCGAGTCCACGCAGTGCTGCCCTCTGCTGGTCTAACAGCAACACAACACAGAGGTTTCTCTCTTCCTCCCTCCCTCTCTCCCTCCCTCTCTCTCTCTCTCTCTCTCTCTCTCTCTCTCTTCACAGGCCTACCCGTTCTTCATACTACTTGGTACTTGGCATTGCAGTCAATACTGTTGTAAATCTGGAACACATAAATCTGGAAAACACATTTTCTTTTGTAATGGCTTTTAAAAAATACGTTTCAGGCAAAAAATGTATCTCAGAACTATCATAAAATAATGTATCAGAAAGTGTCTTGTAGTAGTTTTATAGGCATTAACGTTGTGGACGTCTGGTTCCCATCACCACCGTTATGAACAACTCGGACTCCACTCTAAATGAATTTCTTAAACTTTTTTCAACGTTTTGAAACATGGCTGCAGAGCTTCACTTCTTGTGAGGTTGGGCGCTAATGTCTGATCATGTGCTGATCCAAGTCATCCCAAAAGTTGTCCAGTGTGTCTAAGGTCAGGGCTGTGCAGTCCAGTCCAGTTCACCCAGCTTTACGCTGACATTGCATTCAAGTGATCTCCTTGCATCTGTCAAACAGAGAGTCCCCCTGTCAGACTGCCAGACGGTGAAGTATGATTCATCACTCCAGAAACATGTTTCTACTGCCTGGTGCTTTATATCACTCCACCCAGGGCATGGCTTTGTGCAGGGCTATTGGAGGCTTGTGTGCTCTTCTCTGAAAATCCATGAATATTGCAAAAAGGTGAAACCAGTTCAATGTAGCATGTAACCGTTTATTGAGTTCAACCACTCTGCAAATGACCTTTTAGGCCAAAAGCTCAAAACTATGCTGAAGCAATGAGTGTGTTTACATGCACTTAATAATCTGATAATTTCTGCAGTTATCTGATTATTCAAGTGGCCATGTAAACAGCAAAGTCTGATTTCTTACATCAGATGAAGGCCTAGGAATCCAATTTAGAAATGTGATGAAGAAAGCTTGATTTTAGCTCTCAGTAATATAATTTTTCTCAATCTGCATATGTGCAAAAGATAGATTGCGGTTCCATAAACAAACATGCAGCATTTAACACAATTATTGTGAGAGGGCAACAAAACAGAGCAACAATGAAACAGGTTCACAGGTTTGACAAAATAAAGAATACATTTTCTTCTTCTTCTAGTTGATTATATCGTCTAGATATTTATGTCGTTGCTGTCCAAAGAAAAACAAGTATTCCAAAATGGCAACTTCACAGGGGATGGCAAAAACAGTCTTTGCCGTCGGTGTATGGTAATGACACCAGAATTTTGGAGCATTTCTGTTTGGTCCCTTAACCATAAAACTTTCACACAATGGAAACGGCAGCTGCTGCGATCAAGTAGTGTAA
The DNA here is from genome assembly GCA_021613375.1 of Megaleporinus macrocephalus. Lineage (NCBI taxonomy): Eukaryota > Metazoa > Chordata > Actinopteri > Characiformes > Anostomidae > Megaleporinus > Megaleporinus macrocephalus. Next base: position 16,608,248 of record CM038705.1, on the reverse strand, counting down.
AAAAAAAATTAAAAATGGAGATACATGTGTTTCTTTGGACAGCGCCAAAGAACACAGCATACAGTTTGAGTTTTATGCTACATTTACATCAAGTCTTCTGTAAGTTTATTGGCTGGTTCCAAAGCAGAAATCACTGGCCCACTTGTGTAGACCCAGAGTTTCACATTATTTTATTTCAGAATGCATACAAACACAATTGATTACTGACAAAACCTGATTACTAAGTGCTTGTAAACTGGTGTTAGGGATTGTATTTCTAACTATGCTATAGAAAATACTTTGTAATGTTGTTATTGGAGGCATTCAGACTTGGTCAGTTTCTCTACATCAGTGCATTTTACAACAAACAACTTGGCATTTACATTTAATTGGTTTGATTATATGCTAATTTGAATAAATGGACAAAGTTCTCATTTAAATACGCGGAACGTACTAAACGTAACTAGCTACTGTCTATGTCTGGATGTTGGGCTTATTTGTCCCACTGCCCCCCACCTTTCTTTCTTTCTCTCTCTCTCTCTCTCTCTCTCTCTCTCTCTCTCTCTCTCTCTCTCTCTCTCTCTCTCTCTCTCTATGTTGTACCGGTGACTCCGGGCCGGGGGCGCTGCAGGACGGTACCGGGCAGAAGAGTCTCTTTTTCAGGGACAGCCGGCCTCCCTCGGCTTATTATTATTATAGCCCATGCCTGCCTTAACGACACCAAGCGGCGCGTGCGCGCGCATCCACATACTGAGAGAGAAAAGGTGTGTGTGTGTGTGTGTGTGTGAGAGAGAGAGAGAGAGAGAGAAAGAGTGTGTGTGTGAGAGAGAGAGAGAGAGAGCGGGAGAGAGAGTGTGTGTACGTGCGTGTGTGTGTGTGTGTGTGTGTGAGAGAGAGAGAGAGAGAGAGAGAGAGAGAGAGAGAGAGAGACATTAAATTAGATTGTGTCTGTGTGTATGGAATGGACCTCTGAGCGCGTGCATGCTGCTTTTCTGTCCTCTACAGGAATGTACAGATGTCCGAGGTCGATGTGCTGATGCAAAAATAATTCATAACTAACCATCAGTAATCCAACACAAATCAATCATCAGCCCACTCTTCACCATAATCACCAGCAATTAACCATCAATCCAGACATCAGACAGTGATTAAGATCAATCAGTCCGGACCAGAGCGGCCTGTTTACTAAACCAACAAAAACAAAACGTACTGAACCCATAAAACATCGACTAACGGGTTCCTCACAGTTTGGTGGTTAATGAGTGAGAGAAGGAGGCGGATTAGTAGGAAAAGTGTGAAAAGTGAGATATAAAAACCTCTCCGAACCGGAGACCCAAGATGGCGCTCAGTGGCTACACTGGAGTAAACAAAGACGGATAGTTTTTTCGCTCCGTGCAGGAAAAATTCCGCAGACTATCGTTAAATACGTAAAACGTCAGTTTAACGCAGAACATATATGTTGACCGCGTGATCATCATTACTGTTTTAAGAGAGAGGAGGCGCGCGCATCAATCCCCCCATCACACTGTAACAAAAGAACGCGCGCGGGGAGAACAAGCAGCTCTGTCTAAAGTGCCAGTCGCGCTCGAGGCCATCCTAAAAACCCCACTGCCCACTTTTGCCCACCCCACACACATGACGGGGATAATAACAGTGCTGTGTCCCCCCTGTATACCCTCCTCAGGTACTGGGACTAGGTACCGGTCTCGCTGGTCTGTTGGCAACTTTCCTACGAGCGCAGAGAACTCGCGCTTTATGTTCCACTTCCTTCTGTTTTTGCCCACCAAAAAGTGACTTAAGTGCGTATCCCCGCAAATCTCCGGACGCACGCGAGTTCCCGGTGCGATTTCGGGGCGACTTTAATTCACGTGCGTTCCATTTCGGCAAGGTTTAACGATAAATAACCCGAACAACGTCACGCGGGCTCGCGGGCAGCACTGTGTTAGTTCGCCAACTCCGCACGCCGATTAAAAAACCAAAATGACTCCGTGCGCGGACAGAACCGGGCGCGGCTCGCGCGGCAGTGATCGCGGTTTCGCGCGAGCCTTGTGTCGCTGAGCTCGGCGCCGCGGGCGCCGGTCCATTTGGGCCGAATCGTGCAAAATGCGTCGCCGCGCGCGCGACCCCGAGTCGGTTTTCGCGGAAAAAAAGTTCGTCGAACGGCACCAGTCCGCGAGACGCGAGCTCGCTCGCGAAGCCAGGACTCTCCCGCATCGGACGCGGCGGTCGGACGAGGCAGCGCCGGACCGGGCGCCGCGAATTCGGCGCGAGTTCGAGGAGGAAGAAACACAAACGAGCGCGCGCGGGGTTCCATGGAAGCCTGCTCGCTCAGCTGCTGGCAGTTGGTGTTCTCAATCACGTCCGCGTGGAGGCTTCATAGGCTCTACGCGAGAATAACATACACACACTCACTCTCTCTCATACACACACACTCACACACTCTTCCAGCTCACTTCTCGGTCTAGTTCGTTTACGTGTGAGGAGGAATTTATTTACTTTAAACGTCGTCTCGACAGTGAGGGGACGAAACCGTTTGTGTTAACGGCTCCCGAGTAACTCATCCCTTTCTGTGGCGGCTTTTTTTCTTTTGAACTCAGTTTTTAATTTGACAGCTCGCTCTTGCGCTGTCCAGCGGACCAACGGAAAACTCTAAAAGTTAGCCTAGCATGGCCGAGACAGCGGCGCCCGCGGCAAAGCCCAAGAGGGCAAAAACTCCCAAGAAGACGGTTTCCCACCCCAAGTACTCGGACATGATCAAGGCGGCCATCGTCGCCGACAAGAGCCGCGGAGGGGCGTCGCGGCAGTCCATTCAGAAGTACGTGAAAAGTCACTACAAGGTGGGCGAGAACGCCGACTCGCAGATCAAACTAGCCCTGAAGAGGCTGGTGGCCAGCGGACTCCTGCGCCACACCAAAGGCATCGGAGCCTCGGGCTCCTTTAAACTCGCCAAAGCGGACGAGGTAAAGAAGCAGCCCGCCAAGCCTAAGGCGGCGACCAAAGCCAGGAAGCCACCGGCCAAGGCGACCCCCAAGCCCAAAAAGGCCCCCAAGCCCAAGAAGGTGGCAAAGTCCCCAGCCAAGGCGAAGAAGAGCAAAGCGCCGGAGAAGAAGGTGAAGAAGGCGGCCGAGAAGAAGAAGAGCCCCGTCAAGGCTAAGAAAGTGGCCAAGAAGCCGAAGGTGGCCAAGGCAGCCAAGGCGAGCAAAGGCAAGAAGGTGAAAACGGCCAAGCCCAAGCCGAAGACAGCGGCCAAGAAATCAGCTAAGAAGAAGTGAAATAGAAAAGGGACTTTAAAGAAAAGTTCATCCAGAACTCTGAGACTGGCTAATCCACAAAATCGCCCTCAAGCTGACTGTACATAGACTTTTCCGAGGAAGTTGTTTTTGCTATAATTATTATTATTATTATTTTTGTATGGTCTCTCTGTGCTGACTTCAACTCGACCTTTTACAGTTTCTTCCACCACTACTTTGCACTATTGTGACATGGTCAAAGACCCTACCATCTAGATAAACGAGGGTCTTAATAATTATTGCACCTATGTGGCTAACCATTGTTATTTATTTTTCATTCTGTTTTGGTTGATAGTTTGGACGACTCTTAATGACACCTGGACACCGATATGAACAGTGTATTGTCTTGGTAGGAGTTAAACCGAAGCTGAATGATTGACATCTGAACGTTGAGCATTGATTTCTGCCTTGTGATGTACTGCCCCCTGTCGGCCACGGGGACAGAAAGGACGCGGACTGTAGGAGATTTGTTTATAAGTTCAAAACAAAATCTTCACATTATGGTTTTGATCCAAATGTACGTGGTGTTTCATCGTTATGTCAGGTTGTTGTAAACATTTTAGCCTATTCCTGTGATACCTGCTCCCACGCCTTTGTATACCGTACAACAATAAACTTTTTTCTCATCCTTGTAAACGAGTGTTGTTTAGTGGCGTCAGTGAGGTGAGTGAATGGAGAGTGTATGTGCTAATGATGAAATAAAAAAGAATGAACGTTTATCGTAATACATTCGAAGTTTTAGCACAATGAGTCTCATACTAACAATGCAGAAAGCGGCGCCGTTACTGGGGGCAAATCCCGCCTTCCTGCGCTTGGATTGGCTATTAGGACTTCTGGGCTATGACTGGTAGAGTGCTATTGGGCTTTTATATTTATCTATTTATTTTACTAATTTTAATTAAAACACAAATGCAGGCTGTTCTACTGAATTTGTAAAAAAAAAAAAAAGTTCAGATTCAATATTGGATTCAGATATTTACAAGGAATACATTGCGCTCCATTTAAAACCAATGCAGTAACCGAGACAGCAATAAACTAAATATACAAACTCACCACTTGTAAGGTATCCTCTATTGGGAGGTGTCTGTCCCAAACCCTGACCCCTAAAAATACACTTACTTATTTACTTAACTGATACTTAATGCGTTTTATAAATAGCTCATGCCAATTGGTAGAAATCTTTTGAAGGAAACATTAAAAGCTTTACTCCAAACAATAATTTTAATTTAAATTGTTTATATATTGTCACTGTCCAAAGAAAAACATACACCAATATATTTCTCTTCTTTTTATTTGGACTTTCCTACATAATTTGAGCCTGACAGCTGTTCTTTATGTTTGTAGAAATTTTATAATATATAGATTTTATAAGAAATGCACCAAAATTACTTGGAATAAAAACCCTTTATATGAACTTACGTTAAAAGCAAGAAAGATTACTTTGTACTCTCTTTAAAGTTGTTGTTTTGGAGATACTTGTATTTTCAGTTTTTATTTGGACAATAGTGAGGCTCATAAATGTTCAGAAACAGCCCTGCCCAGTGAAACAAGCTAGGCAAAATGAAGTTTGGTAAAAAGAAATTGAGAGCTACATAGTTTATTACTATATAAAATAAGCAAAGACAAACAGTGGAAATAGTAGGGCTATGCATTGCTAAGAACCTGGAGATGTGATACGTATCATGATACAGAGGATTAACTGTATTGCCATTTAAAAAAATTAACTTTAGAATTATAGTCATACATAAGTATACAAAACACCAGTACATGCATGGGCTTGCTACTGCCAACAACAGCAGTGCACCTTTCTGCTTTCTACATTTGCACACAGTGCAATGTAACCTCCGCATTAAACCCATCTTTGCAGTGAAACACCCACATACATACACACTCAGTAGGGGTTAGTGACTTGTGGAAGCACTAGATTTTAAAGACTGAATATAGATCCCAACACTGCAAGTTAGTGGTCAGAGGGTTAAACACAACATGCAATGAACCACTATCGCTGCAGAGTTTTGAGGGTCAATACAGTATCGCAAAAACAATACTGTGATACTCCATAAATATCGATATTTTCTTATACCTGCTTTGGAAATAGCCCTGTGAAATCATTTTACCATGGCACTGACGTTCATGGTGTTATAGACTAAAGTCTACTCATTTTTGTACCACTTATTCCAGAACTAGAGCTTAAGTTCTGGGACTATGCAGGGAAGTTTCAGGTATGGCCTTTCTCATAAATATTACCAGTAGAAAGCTGAATATTATGACAGTGTTATTTTAGCTTCTACATAAGTGGCTGTGCTAGCAATCAGAATTTTTCATATTGGTGTTGACTGGGTGGGGTTTGGGGTCCCAAAGTTTGCATGACGTATTTGATTAACACATGCTGGATAATATAGTGAGGAACACAAACTCTGCAACTGATAAGGCTAAGGGATGAGATGCTGCCCTACAGAAAGCTGCATTACAAGAAACAATTCATTAAATCCAAGTCTCAGGCTGAAATGTCCTCTTAAGCAATGTATGTGGCATCAGTGCTACCTTTGAAATAACTGGCAGAAAGCAGGAAAGGCCTTCCAACTGTCAAAGAATTATTGGACGTCTGGAAGAAAACATACCTGAGAAGGGTCCAGTGGCGAAAATCAAGTAAACTGACACCACAAGAGCAAATAATCAGCCAACCAGCTGTTCCGATCAGATCACACGACCACATCCAATATTTAACAGTGTCTAGCGTCTCAAATTTACTACACAAGCAGAAGACAGGATGACTTTTCTCCCACATGAAAAAAAAATTTATTACAAAATATCTTTCGGAGGACATAGTGGCTTTGATTAAATTAAAAACGTCATGGATGGACATGTCCAGGGGCAAAAGCTGAAAGCATACAGTTGGGACCACTTAAAAGTGTGTATAATTACTCAATGCATAAAACAAAAGGTTGACCAGCTGCGTGAGATATGGAATAATTCCAAAGAACAATACTGGATCATTTGATAATTACAACTTTGATAAATTCACTGGTGGGCTTCCTTAAAAAAATAAAAATAAATAAATCAAAAGCTAACTGCATTTAGTCCCCAAGTTTAGAAATTCACATCCCCACAGGCGTGCGCGCGCACACACACACAAACACTCAAATTATATCTAATGGAAAGAGTGCATCAGCAAATTGACATACATGCCCATGAAACAGCAGAGAGCTGAACCTGATGGGATTTGATGCATGTGATTATTCTATGAAAGGGCTTGGTTGCTATATGAATGAGATCCACATTGTAATTGAAAAGCTAATTACAGGTTTAGAGAACATTTTCTGCTTTACTTAATCAAACTCGACTGATTTGATGTGAAACGTCTCGAGAAACCCACCCAGTCAGTAGTATTTAGAGCAGTGCTAATAAGAACCAGGCGTCTGATGAGTTTAATGCTACTTAAATGTATCATGCAGAAAGTTATTACATGAAAAGGTTGTAAAGTTGCTAACTGATGCCTGACACATTTTACAATAGCTTTTAAATGAATGACATGAGGCAAAATAATACTGACCACTTATTTTAAACGCACCAGTAACATTAAAGATAAAACATACCAGTTATTTGGATAAAAAAAATGGCTATGATCTCTGGTTCACCACCACTGTAAGGAACTCTGACTCTGAAAGGCACCATTTTACATCAAATCACTCTCAACGACTGCTTACATCTCGCTGTTTGATTTACAGAAGCATTTTGAAAAAGCGACCAAATTCTCTTATAAAGATCCAACCGTCTTTGCTTCTGCAGGCAATCTGATGATTGGAGCTGCGCTCAGACTCTCAAAGGCCCAACAGCATGAAGATAAGTGCAGGTGGTCCAAAACCGGCATTCATGGAAAAAAAAATACAAGGGAAAAACTTCTTCCCTGTCAGTCATTATTACAATACCAGGAAGATTCGGTTAAATTGGTAACCAGGAGCTTCCACCTAAATAAAAGAATTCAATACAATTTCAGCATCTCTCTCACTGCATGTAGGGTGCATTTCAATCTCTCAGTCACACTTTCTTTTGTACACACAAGCCCTATCTATTTCTCTCTCCCTCTCACCGTCTCTCGTTGACACTGTTCAGGTACATGTGGGTTTCAGATAAGCTGTAAATCAATTTGGCAAAATGTCACTCAGTGTTGATGAGAAGCATGTACAGTAATGATCAGATTAGTCAGCAGAACTTCTATCTTTCTCCAGCATGAAGTTCAGAGCTGCTGCTGTGTATGCATGAGAGGATTTGTCCCAGTGGAACATATACAGCTGCCCGAAGTCCTGGTGACTGTGGCCATGGAGACCGGGGTTTCATGCTGGCGCTTACCTCCGAGTCTCCTGCTGATGCTGTCCTTCATTTGCATGGTAAGGCAGACAGTGTGAATTTACACATGTGCGAGACAGAGAGAGAGGAAGAAGAGGGGGAACTGATGAAAAAGGAGATGATTAAACCATGGTGGAGTGTGTGTGTTATTTATGTCTGAAGAAGGCTCTGTAGAAGGCGAAGCCCAGCACGGTGGCTATTGCAGCTCCAAGTGTCACCCGTAGCCAGAAGGAAGTGCTGCTCATGTCCGAACCGTTCAGGTGCCTACATGATGACACATAAAACAAGGAAGCAAAGAGTTGATGTACAGAATCTACCAAAATTTGTATAAAACATATGCTGAAATATATAGAGCTAATATTAGACTTCAGGAATTTGGGTATGTTTAAAACACCATTTTTATAATACTTAAATACAAATACTTTTATAATATTTGTTTATGGGTAATGACTTCATTTATGAGCTTCAAATGATTATTTCTGTCACTAATTAATTGTATTTATTAATGCAGTGGCATAGATCAGCAAACCATTTCCAATATGTTGTATACTTTTACAGTTATACAAGTTTTATTGTTGATTTTAATTTGATCAAAAGACATTATTAAGACAAAACCACATAAACAGTAACGTTTATTAATACTCCATGAAAGAAAAATAACTCAGACCTTTCTTCCGTATTTACGTTTTGGGCAAGTTTAGCAGGTTTCGACAAAAGGTGGCTGGTTTAACCGCAGCATTTAAGGTGCAACATCAGCCCAAAGTACAATCAGCCTTTTGGATTCTAAAAAGTTTTGGTTTTGTTGTTGCTTATTTACATCACTTGCTATTTTAGCCCTTTGGACAAAATTGTTAATTATCTTTTTGGGAAGGCTTATTACTTTAAATAAGCTTTAGAACTTCAATAAACTCTTGCTGGTCATTTGTTTTAAAGGCTGATTGTCAATGCTCATAAACAAATAAGGCGAAATGTGTGGGAAGTGCCATTCATAAGGAGATACTGGCGCTCATAGAATGCCTTACAGCCAATCACACTGTGAAGTCAGATCTAACTGTGGCTAAACTGTAGTAAGAAATGTTGTCATTTATTAGGTACTTTATTAGGAAGTTTTTGGGAAAAACCTGATCCTGTAAATGAACTTAAATGAATTAAAACCAAATATATATTTATTTTCAACATCATGCGTGAGTGTGGGACGGAGTACGTACGGGTACATGGCTGCCCAGGCGAGCTTGGTGTAGATGTGCGTGTTGCTGTGTGTGTGCAGTGTGGAGAAGCGCAATGGGGCAGGGAGCCTGTGTTTGTAGCAGAATTCAGCCGGGCTCATGCCGTGATGCTGCTTCACCTCCGGCATGTCCACCTTGGAGCCCACAACCACACATGGCACCCCGCGGTCCATGTAGTGTTGCTGCAGAGATGTGTAAAAAGAGAGATCATTGCAGCTTTAATATACTGGTTAATTAAGCACTTGATAGCAGATACCAGTCAACTCTTTCTGCTCTAGTGTAAGTAGTATTTGCTTTTATAGTCACGTATAGTTTACTATGTATACATTCTCACTCCACCTGTGTGTGGTTTACAATTTATTGCATCATAAAAATAGCTGTATGTAACGGTTTAATAAGCCCTGGGTACATTTGTTGATAAAGTGAAAACACATTATCCAAATGTGTTTTTTCAGCACATTTTAATCCACAATTTTTAAATATTTGCTGAGTTTATTATATCAAATGTGCTATAACCACAGACTTCACACTTTGTTTATGTTATATTTTATTAGCCCAAAATGTTAAACAGACTGGTATTTAGCCTTAAAAAGCAAAATGTAAATCAAATGTCTTGGATTGAGGCACATAAATGTAAACATAAGCTATGTTACTTTTGAAAAGTTAGCTAATTTTCACTCAGAAACTCAAAACATGGAATTTGACCAAGGGTGCCCAAACATTTGCATACAACTATAATCTGTACCCATCCTGTCAAGAAAATATTCCACCAAGAGTGGCTCTGTGGTGCTAAACAGACCTCTGATTAAGAGTTTCAGTGGTAAACCACCCCGTCCTGCCATACACCTTTACAAAGAGTCTATTTCTAAGCACAACTTATCACTTATCAGCTCAGTAACGTCAACAGAATTCCATGATTGGCCAATGATCAGATGCATTGGTAGGTAAGGGGGGTAGAATTTGCAAATAAACTGAAAAGTAGATCTCAAGTATAAACTGTGCGCCAACAGATGAGCTACACTCTAACTATATACCAGCAGACTGGGGCGACATGCTACAGGTTTCTAATAAAGTGGTATATGAAGTGTTAACTAATTGCAGTGGTGTGGGTTTATGTAGGAACCCGCCCAACAAACATTAAACACATCAAGCTAAACTGGGCTGAAGCTGGGTGGGTGCAGAGGCAGGGAGCCTAGATATACCTTATATATACTGGCACAGTAGTTGAAAGAGTCTGGATCGCTGACATCATACATCAGACAGGCAACATCACACGCTGCATCTGCTGCCTTCAGGAACTCCGTTTCCACATCAACTTCCTCCAGCTGCGCCAAACAACATGAATATCAGACAACAAGTGACTGTGTCGCGTTCATGACAGATATAGGGTGTTGCTAGCTGTTTCAGTAGGGCATGTAACGAACACAGAGGATTCATCTTGTTAAAGATTTCCTTCAGTGTTTTCTGCCAAGAAATTGCCAGCAAGTCATGCACAGCACATCACGCACAGCACATGTCAAAACAGCCCTAAACAGTACTAGTAGTAATGCTTCACACGCACTCTGGTGCAGGAGTGGATGAAGTGCTATAGGAGCTTCATGCGGCTTGGTTACATTAACATCTTGTCTGTAGGCTCTTACACAGACAGCTGATGACATCACTTTTTATAAGACTAAACGCAAGAATAAATCATGTTGCAGGTTTGCTTACAATTACTGCATACAGATTTTATAATTTATATTTATAATTCTAAACCTCAGTAGCTCCAGAAAAGATGCACAACTACATCCTCAATTATTATATTTCATTAACAAATCTGTTTTGTCTTATCCTTTACATCATTCAAAGACAATCTTTCCCTCAGGGTACTTAGAAACTCAGGCAAGAAGACACTTGTATATTTAAACAATAAAAATAGGTATTTACATGACATATCAAACATATACTAAAACTGAGCAGTTAAGATGAGCTAAGCTCAGTGCAAATGTTCTTCAGCAACAATTAAGGGGGAAGTCCATCCAGTTTACAAAATTTCTGTGTAATCCAATCATTAAAAAAAGGAAAAGGTCATTCAGGGTGAGTTGAAGTGAAAGTTAACTGCTGTAGCTTTAGGAGACATTAAACACTATAGATGTTTAGTTCAGCTGTAAACAAATCTGGCTTGATACATTTCTTAACAAAGTTACTTTTAACCACTCTGAACATCTTTTATCTTAACAATGTAATTGTTAAAATTGTAAGTTTTTTCCTGCAGTTTTTCTCCTTTATGTCAGTTGCTGTTGTAAAATAAATAAATAAAAACCTAAATTAAAAGTGACACTATTAATAGCCCTCTAAAGCAGTCGTCAACCAGCGCTTTAAAAGATGATGTTTCAAAACAAAGAAACATCTTTTTGGTCAAATCGATGCAGTGGTGTGAGTGTTTATGGTACAGTCTGCTAAACAGAACTCCTAAAAAACATACTGCTTGCTCTGAGACGACCACCATGACTGCACTGGACACATGCTTGCGTGTGTTACTACACAGGACGAGTCTCTGGCCGTGCAGAGATTTAAAAAGATGCATTTTAAGCATATCTGACACAGCAGGTCTCGCAGAAGCTGTTTCTTTGAGCTCTGTTGTTGTTTTAAGTCGCCTGACGGCTAAAAAGCATGCATATTTTTAGCAGTGTTATGGTATATGTGATAACTGGTGTAAAACTGTGGTTCACTTACGATGAGGTATTTCTCCTGGTTGGCAACAGTGACAGTGTTTATGGTGTAGAGAGAGAAGGCACTAGGACTGCGCTCATCATTCTGAAAAACAAATCATACTTCTTATCGTCCCACATTGATGAATTTAATGAGCAGTTCATCAAGAAAGTGGAAAAATATCTATTTTAATTACGTTCTTTAATGTAAGCTTTTTATGACGGCAAAACTTCATTCAGAGGGATCAAAATACAAAGGACTTAGCATACAAGTAAGTATATTGTAAGGCAGGTCTCTCACCACAAGACTCTGGCCCAGAAAAGCTTGCAGAAAGGCGGTCTTTCCTGTCCCACGTGGACCAATCACTTTGCAAAGAAACACGGACCGCTGTGTCTGGCCCTTTTCCAGATCTAAAACTTTTTCTCTGGTTACTGAGAGCGAGAGAGAGAGAGACAGAGCAAGAGAGGGGCACGAGAGGTATGTTAAATTTATGTTAGTCATGTTTAGTAATGAGGGTCTCTATACTCAGCTGTACAGGTTAGCTGTGTTTCTTCAACTTCAAAGGAAGTAAATGATCATTTTAGCAAAAATAAACTATTAAGATGTGAAGAAAGTAATTCTGACTTGTCTGATGTGCTTTTAGAGAAACTTCAAGTCAGAATTATTCACAATGACTGTGATATGAACCAGAAGTCTGAAGTGTTTAATACACATGTAGAAGCTACCAAACAGTAAACTATTAAAGTGAATGGACACAGCTTAAGACACTGTTTTAGGGTTTACAGGTCTGAGAGAAGCTTTTGGATCAAAACATACTTTTTAAAAGGTACATGGACGTTGCTGAAAAGCAAAACAGTTCACAAAGATTTTTGTTTTAGAATTCACTAGTTCAGTTTTATCTTTACCCTCAACAGAAACTAGATGTCACATGTTCAGCGATGGATTTATTTGTGTTAAAGACGTCCTCCTGGTTTCCTTCCAACTAGTATGTTTCTTCACTGGGAATCATTTCACACTCAAACAACTCTGAATAAATAACTAATAAAAACCAATATTTACAATAAAATTATGTGGAATTTTTTAAATCTCAGCACACACTGCAGAAGATGACAGCTCTCTGTATTTGTACTACCTGACAAGCGTACCAATCAAGTCAGTCTAGCCTAAAGGATGCTTAGTGTTCATACACAATGAGCCTGTGCATGCGCATACCTGTGATGGCAGATGTCTGAGAATCCTGTTCCATGAGAATGGGATAACCAAGATGACCCAGGTACTCCAGACACCGATGGACGTCCAAGTACGCAGACAACCTGCACGTTGTCCAATGAAAGATCAGTGATCACACATTATTATCTATAGTAATCTAGCTCATAGAGAATATACGAACGTTACTACAGAGTCACTTTCTATCTCTAGGGCTGTTTAAAGCCTGTTACAGGTTTACTTACGTCCACTGGCAGAGGTAGCCATGTTGAGAGACGTAGCTCTCCTCTGTGGTGTGGACACTGCTGTACACAGACTCGTTCCAGGGCATGTAGGGAAATACACTAAACAGGTTCCTCAGCTCAGCTGGAGACAGAGCGGAGTCCTTGTCCTATTAAAACAGAAAGAAATCATAAACCATCATCAGTTTTCACAGTTACCTTTCCTGAGCACAAGAGGGCAGCATAACGCAGGGTCACAAGGACAAAGGGTTTGGCTGTTTAAGTTTGATTACCTCATCGTACTTTTCAAAGAGCCTCTGCAGGAACTGATAACCGACATGATTCAGCTCTGTCGTACAACCGACAGGTACTCGTAACCTGAGAAGACGTGAGCAAAAGCACATACACACGAAATTAAAAGCCTAAAGCAGTGTTTCTTAATCCTGCTTCCAGGGTCCAAGCATTTAGCCCAGCTTTAACTATCCCCTACCTCAAAGCACCTCAAAATAAGTAGATCAGCTGAAACGGCTGTGTCGGAGGAGGAAATTGTTGAAATTATGTAGAGCAAAGGAAGATTAGGAGATAAAAATATAGTGTTTAAAAGGTAGATACAGGTTACTCACGCTTTAAACAGCAGTCCTTTTAAGCATTTTAGTATTTGAAACCACATAAGCAGGTCTATTTTAGGACAGCCCAACATGGATTGAGGTGCCTAGGTTATGATTTAATGCTAATTGGTGAGAATAAACTACCATTACTTCTCATCTTTGCAGCTCCAGCTCCAGACTAAAGGAGCAAACTTCTAATGCGTCATGCTTAGCTACATCTGTGCCCATCATGATCACGAAATATTAGCTGGTGATTAACTGATGTATAAATAGTTGTAACTAAGAATTTAGATGTTTTTTTATTGCTTGTTGTAAGCGGCTATAAAAGTGATCAGCCGCAAGCAGAAAAAGCCACACATTGCTGAGTAGGGACACAGGCACTGACCAGGAAGTCTTGAACATGAAGCTCTACACAATAAATGTGATTTTGACTAATTTGGTAGATTCTTGTAACATGCCTTCTAAAACGATTTTTCAAAAACGAAGTTTTAAAACTGAAGGTACATGCCACACAGAAAACACCTTTCTCAGTCTGGTTGGAATTCCAGCCCTTCTCTCTGTTACAAGGTGATGTCATCCAGTAGCTTGGCAGGCCCTCACACAACATACACCTAAAACAGTAATAATTTACCACTTAAACATCCCTCTAGCTCCAGTCTAGATGACAAGGATGGATCAGGATCAGGACCAATGTGTTCAACCTGACCTTCAGGATCAGACTCTGGCTCAAACTCACAGTTGCATTCAATCAGGGACACATATCATTGGTTGCTTTATATCAGGCATGATTTATTATCAACTTGTCAATCATCCATAATAGAGTAGTTTTTTGTTTCCAAAATGTAGGCAAATCTTTGTAAAATAAGATATAATTCCTGAATTAAGATAAGATTTGCTCCTGTAATATGAATTTGTGATAAATCTTACCTTGTCAGATCTTAAACTGGAACTGATATTATTAATATCACCACCAGGGAGACAGCCTTTCCTATGAGGACTGTGACACGTCTTGAGCACAAACTAACAAGCATTACTTGTTGTCTCCTTACTAAGTCAGAACCTGAAACTTCTGCTTGTATAGGACCAAAGACATGACTCACATAAGACATTCTCTCCTTTCAAACATGCATTTGATCCAATGGATGAAAAAACACCCAACTGACCTTTTCCACATAAACATACAATTATGAAAAATATCAACTGCAAAAGATAATCACAATCAGACACTAGTGTAGTAATTGTGACAGCACTAGTGTTAAGGTAAAAACCTGCACAAATATAAACTACTTCTTGAGGTCAAACTCACTGTGGATAGAGGTAGTCATCTGTGAGTTCAAGCGTATCATCATAGCCAAACTTGCGCAGGATGGTCCATGTGGTCTCGTGACGTCCTCTCTGAATAAAAAGTGTGTTCAGAAACAGGAACCCTGAGAAGGAAAAACACTCATCAGTTTAACAGACTCCGCTCGTCATTCAAAGAAGCCAAAAGAAATCTTATTAATGACCAAACTTTTCCCTTTAACTATGCAAAGCTTTCCTCCATCACTCTGTCTGCCTGTCATTGTGTGTCCTTGTTTCTGCATTAAGCTTTATTTCACATGAACGTGGGTTACCATTCAGCGTCAGTCCGTTGTCCTGCACGCCGTCACTGGTGTTTTTCCACACGACTGTTTTCACGTCCTCCAGAGCCTGAGGGGCTAACGGATTCCCAAAACAGGATTTCTACCAAAAGACACACAAACACATGTCTTAATGAGATTAATAAGTCTGAGAATCTGAGTAAATCTAATTTTTATTCTAAATGTGTCTACTGTTTATAAAAGGAAACACAGGTGGATGCGCTTACTTGGAAGTTATTGAGTTCAGCATCGCTGAGAATTCGATCGTTGTCTTGATCAGATATGCTAAAGATCCGACTGAGGGCACGAACACACTGTGGTTTCAGCTGCAACACAAAAAGATTATTTATATCACAAATTATGCCAGATTTACCTGTTGGATGGGAGGACTTAAAACAACTGATAAAAACAGAAAATTATGAAGTCCATCTAGTGCACTAGTTTGCTAATGTCCATCTAGCTGTTTAGCCGAGGCAGGCTCACTGCATACTCCTAGGATCACCCGAGCTCAGTTGGTGGACAATCATTTTTGTATGTAGCTACTAAACTTCAGAATAGCTTTTCAGAGAATACAGATTTAGGAATGCACACTTGACATCTGTTTAAATTCAGATTAAAAGCATTCAGATGATTCTATTCAGAAGCATTCTAGCACATGCCTAGAAGTACCGCAGCTTTTTTCAGTGCTTGTAATGGTGCTGTGATTTCATTCAGATAAACCTATAATTTGAGTTTAATTATATTACTGTGTTAAAGTATTTTGTGGATTTCTAAGTGAAATGAAAAATGCTTTATAAATATATAAGTTCATTATATTTTTTTTATCTTATAAGATGAGGTTTATATAAAGAGGTGTCTTAAATCTCAGGGGCAGTAAAAAGCATCAAGATTACAAGAGATGAGAGTAAATGCAGTCAACAAAACAACAGCGCAACAAGAGAGAAAAATAACTGATGTTATTTTTGCGTGCAGTGTGCGGCTGTTATTCTAAAAATAAAAAGAGATCACAGGTTACATTTGCAAAGTGAATGTGACGAAAACTTATTGTTGTGGATGCAGTCTTGTTTTGTGCAAAAGAAAAAAACATTCTTCATACTTTGGTTACGTTTTGCTTAGTTTTGACATCCTTTGTCCTAACAAGGAGACGCAAACCTGTTAATAAAGAATGAAAATAAAAATAATAATCAATTATGTCGTTATGGAATTAAATAGTATAGTACATAACTCTAGACTTCTATGGGTTATGGTTGCTCTCCCACAGTAAACATGCTGGATGCACCTTGTGGGACTTGATCTGACTCAAATCTCTAGATTGCTAAACAAGATTGCTTCATTTTCTATAGTAGTCCTCAAATCCCCAAAGCCGGACGTGACACTTTAGATTAAGAACCACACCTCAACCACAACACCCACATTCCTCCAAAACAGCAGCCTGACTGCAGTTCCAGCCAGAAACGGGGGCGTGTTTACCTGTTTGTCCTCGGGATCGTACAGCGGTGCAGTAGGGTGCAGGACAGCTTTCTGAGCGTAGTAGAAGAGCTCGGAAATATTTTTCAGATTCTTCGCAGAGCACTGTGGATACAAAGCCACACTCACTGTATAATATCCAGAGAGATTTTGCTATTTGACACACAACAGGCTAATAAAATCAAACAGACACCAGCAGGGACACATCCAAACAGAAAGAAATTCATTCCTTACTAACAGAACACACACAAACATAAAAACACCATATATTCTTCAGCACCGAGATCCTCATTATCAGTAATGACCTACATCCTTGGTTCAATAGCTGGGAGGTGTGGGTGGGGTCACTATGCTGAGGAGTGGAAAATTCCAGGTTTTATTATATACACCTTACCCAGAGATCATTATTGTCAATGAGTAGTGTTTCAAATATATGGTGTTTTTATGAATGCTTATAATAGGACGTCGCTACAACACTGAATCAGACTTGGGCAATCCTAACCTCCACACAGGTCTCGATCTCAGAGAACTGGTTCATGATTGGCAGGATGGTTTCCATGGAGCTGCCAGACCGCAGGTCAGACTTGTTGCCCACAAGTATGATGGGAATCCTACAGCAACAAGAGAGTGACAAGAGAACAATGAAGCCGCAAATATTTTCAAAAGATAAACTCAGAACTATGCTAGGTGCTTTATCAATTATACTGACATACCAATACTGATTTTAGATTTTGCTGTATTCATAAAATTCATAAACCTGCAATGACTGGAATTTATTGGAGACCAGGAAGAAGAATAGTTCAAAATATATAAATGCTAGATAAACAGAGTTTCCTTTTTAGAAATCTGGCTTCACTTTGATTAATGTTGACTTTGGCTTCACTTTGTGGACATAAGATACAATGTCCAATAGCGAGGAACTGACTGGATGTGCCACACGTCCAGACACTTTTAAACCTACTAAACTCTCCAAATAGTACATACTTACTGTTATAGTACTGTTCATTAATGAGCACGCAACAAAAGTAATGAAATACTAATAGCTTAAACTACTTACTGCAATATTACATAACATTATGTGCCCCTTATGGCTGAAAAACAAACAACACTCCCTGCAAGGCTTTTTGTATAAAGGCTACAAAAATTAATACATATATTGAATACCTTATAAACACTCTTTAATACTGGCTGTGCTATGTTGTAACAGTAGCCATAAGCTTTTCTACATATTGTCACTGTCCAAATAAAATACAAGCCCATTTTTCAAAATTTTAAGTAAATTTAAAGTTTAAAGTTCTGTCCTCTGCTGTAAATTTATCATTTTGGAGACTCTTGTTTTTCATTGGACAGCAACTATAATTTACGCACTTCTATTGAGAATTATGAAGTTTAAAGCAACTTTACAGGCTGGTAGTTTAGGACAGAGTTTTTGAACTACGCACATACAGGTTTTACATGGATCCTTAGGCCCAATGATTAAAGTACTTGCCTTCTACATGGGACAGTATTGTTCAGACCCAGCAAATGAAAGCACCTGACAATTGTGGCTGTATATAAATCTACTTAGATTACTGTGGGATTCTTAGACCCTTTCTGTCAGCACAACCCATAATAAAGTGTTTATTATTACTTATTATGTGAGAATGCAGGTTTATTGTCCAGCCCTAATGTTGAGAAATGTAGATTTTATAACAAAAGAAATAATCTAATCCAAACAAAGTATGTCAGGCTTGTCAGCAGAAGCTAAAGCTAAACATGTTTAATATCAGGCTTAAACACCACCTAGCAATGATGTGTTTGGGGGGTTAAAAGTGGTTGTAATATTAACTGGTTGAATTATCAGTACTGTCCTGCTTAGGTCTGAAGGAGAGACAATGATTACAACTTACTTGCTGCCTTTTTCAGCTCCACCGTTTACAAGAGGAATCCACTTCGTTCTGATCTAAAGAAACAGACACATTTATAACATTAGCCAGAGATACAGGCTGGAAAAGAAAGAATGATCTCCGGGGGTGAGGGGTGTACCTTGTCGATGGTTTCCTCCTGCGTTACATCATACACCACACATACTACGTTAGCCTAGAGGGCACATGACATCAGCATTGACTACTGAAACACACAGTACAGTTTAAATTTTTATATCTGTTAATTTATGTGAATAAAGCTAATTGGTTACTTCAGTCACGAAGCTGTTCATACTGCAGAAAATGCTTTACTACATAACAATCTATAAAAATGCTTTCAGACAGACGACATTCCTACCACAACCTACATTTACCCAAAAACCAAGAGACAAGCAATGTATTAACCAAGGCAATCACAACATGCAGAAGACGCTAAGGCAGCAAACCCTTACCTTAACAATCTCCTCTCGCAGCACCTCTTCTGTCTGCTCAGTTTCTGCAGACAGAAGTAAAGACACACTGTAATCATCCTCGCTGCAAACAAATACTTACACATGTTTACACACCAATATCTCATCAGTGCCTAAAACAGTATGTTTACCAGAGGAGCAATGAAAATAATTTATTATGTATGTTTAAGGATTTTATTTCAAACAATTTAAGAACATTTCTTTCAATCCATTAATCAATTTTTAATGTGTTCAAATAAATTAAAAAATATAACATACATATTTCTACTAATGAGTGACCCAAAACATCAGCTCCCAAAAGAAAACATAACACTAAAAACGCTGAGCAAAAAAAATAACGATTAAATAGACCTACAACCAAAATCAGTTAATTTAGTGGTATAGAAAATGAGACATAGTGGTGCTTCCTTTCATTTCCGTTGGCGTCTGTAAGGCCAGACACGTATAAACACCATGAGCAGTATGTCCATGTATAGGAAACTATTCGATACGTAGAACACAGCAAAACCAGCAGGAAAACAGCTGGACAACAGAACTCATTTTCTAGTATTACCCACTGTTCTCTGTTTTCAAGGCACAAACTGTAAACTACATGCTGAAGTCATTTTAGTAAGCTTATTAGGTTTTGTTTATTTATCTCTTCTTCCAGTTTCTTCTCGCACATACACCAGATACAGGCCTACTTACGGGAGTAGTCCACTATATGTGTGGGCACTTTCTCAGGTGTGACATCTGCAGGTATGGTGATCTCTTCAGCCCGCAAGGGAACCTAGCAAAGTGACAGTGAGACTGCTGTCATTCAAGCAACCATGTGGATAGAAAAACAAATACAGGTATGAGCAAATGCACTGAATGAGCTCACCTCCTCAGGAAACTCCTCTCCTACCAGGGACATGATGAGAGAGGTCTTCCCCACCTTGGCTATAGAAACAAAAACCCAACATCATAAAAACTGATGAAGTGACAGTAGATCAGCTGAGATACACTATATGTCCAAAAGGCTGCGGACACTTGAACATCCAACATTTCTTAAAGGTATTAATAGAGAGTGTATCACTCTTTGCAGCACTAAAAGCCTTCACTCTTCTGGACGTTGCAACACTGCTGAGAGGATCTGACTGCATTCAGCCACAGGAGCATTTGTGAGCTGTGTTACTGATTAATTCTGATTAAAAAGAAGAGTGTGCTGTTGCACTGAGCTCACAGATGGGCAGACACTAACCCATGCAGGTGTTCACCCGCTTCCTAAGGTCAGCTGGCCTGAACAGGTGAAGACAAATCCCCCCCGAACCCGCCTTTAGGATTAAATATAATAATGCTAACGGAAGCCGCTCACACAAACACACATACACAGAGACAGGTGTTGTGATGCGGACAGAAACTGAATTGTTGATCCATTCTGGATCACAGTCACCTACACTGCATGTCTATTCTCTGAACAGCTTATTTTAAGACCACCTGAAATTTGAACTTTTGAGTTCATGTGCCTGGTCAAATTCAGAAATAATTAACTTCATCAGCACAAAATTCTTGTTTTTCCCTCATCTTTTATCAAAGTGTAATGACTTCACGTCTTTGAAACGTCTTCTTACTTTTGGTTATGTTCAGCTTTGATAGTAGCAGCCTGGGCACTGCAACCCTTCAGACATTACAATGATATGATGTGTAGGGCAACAATTTCGCAGTTTCAATTTCAATTTCAACATTTAGAAATGACGCAATACATTCCCCTCAGTGATGCGAGATAAAATACAATCAAACTGTGTTTGCTGGATGTGTTACATCAGCCTAACACATAGGTGCACGTTGTAGACTGGCAGTTATTGTCTGCAGCCAATCTGGTGATGTGTAAATCATCAGCTTTCCTCTTTCCCAGCCTTCATTAATGGAAAGAGACCACCATAAACCACCAATGACTAAATATTATAAGAATCATTCCCAGCACAGCAGTGACACTGACGTGTATTAGACACAGCAGTGATACTGGGGTTTTCGTACATCTCAATATTACTTTTGAGGAAATAATATTAATAATAACAACAACACATCAACCATAAACATCCTGATCAGGCAGAAACTGATCATTGATGAAGGTCAACTAACTGCACACCAACAAGGCAGGTGTGTTTACTAAAATATACAGTATGTGTACACAGTGTTTGAAAACTTCAGAAAGAGTTGGATACAATCATACCACTGCAACCATGTCTGCACTGCTGTCCTGAGGATGATCCAAATCATAATAACCAGCCAGCAGTGGATCACACAGTAAACACACAAAACTCACATCATTACATACTGTCCCACAATGTTGTCAAAAGGTGGTGCTGATTACTTTGTCACAACCTGACTATTAAATGATGACTATTTATTGGCATCGCCATATTCCATACAGCTCCGTGCAGATATGCTGGAACGTTTGAAGGAGCGTTACCACTACGTTCTCACAACGTTGTCACAACTTTCTGTAGAATTGCATTTCAACGACTGGAAGTGATAGTGTGAAAACAGGTGACTGTAAGAAAACACAAGCTGGCAAACAAGTGACAGTTATATTTGCAGTAGAAATCGCAGCAGGAAGCGCTGCGCCCAGTTCACACATGCTTGCAACTCAACTGCACCACAGTAAACATGCTAATGCTGCTACTGCATGTTACATCTTTCATTCTGGACAATAACGGGCAATAGTTATATAGTCTGCTGCAGATTTCATATAACTAATGTGGAAATGTACGCATTTCTTTTGAATTCAGAGACAAAAACCGAGACCAAATCTGACTAACTAAAATCTAACTTCGGTTAGCTTAGCTTAGCAAAGCTTAGCCTCGAGTATGACCTGGTAGCTTGTGGCTACGTTCGCAAACACTGCTTCAACTGTCCCGTGTGCAGATTTATACATAGGAATACAAAGTTAATATTCAGAGTTTATTAGATATTCAGCTTGCTGTGGATAATATTTGACAAGCGAGCTAACTAAGTTAGCTTAGCTAGCAGCTAATAATCTTTGTTTTATTATTGACGTGTTTTCGTTCTCTGTAGCAGTCGGAAAAACATTTTACAGAAATACATATTAAGATAAATAGTACATAATACGGTAGCTTTTCCGGTGTACTGCTTTGCGACAATTTGTTATCATCGTGATGTAGAACTGCACTCAGGTTTCTTAATGAGAACTCATATGTAGCATAACGTCAGGGAGTATTGGGCTCAGGTCAGGATTAACCTGTAACAAGTTACTAAGACATAAACTGATGTCTTTTTATTAACAACTGACTGACAAACTGACTCAAAAGAGTTTTAGCCAACTGTAAACATCATTTTGATGTGCTGATGATACTTTAAAAGCTAGTGCTACTGTTTTTGAAGTATTTCTTGTTTATGCAATGAAACTGTTTTCGCTCCAGTTCAGCCCCTACATCGCCTCTCCTGTCACTTCAGTCAAGCTCTCATCAGAGAGAGCTGTTCTTGTCCTGGACGCGCCTTTGGTTCCTGTTCATCCAAACAGAGAGACAAGACATTCCAGATATAGCAGTTCACAGTCCTACACTTTTAGACTCCAGACGAGTCTTATTTCGTAAAACATGCTGTTATTTTAGAATAACCGAAACACTGCGTATGTACAGGGCTTTGCTACACATTAACTTTTTGCTAATAAAGTTAGTAAAGTTGGTTAGCTTAGCCGCTCTGCTGTCCGTCTCTGACAGTTGTTAACGTTAGCTAAGTTTTTTTATCATTCCTACCGAAACGTTTACTTACGTTCCCCTAACAAGAGGATCCTCACATCGCGCTTCATTTTCCTTCTCTTAGCCTTTCCACGACGTTTATAAAGCACCTCTGTTCAACAGGGAACCGTGTTTTCTGTGCTTTACAGAAATTCAAACTGCTCTGTTCTCCTCATCTCCCTCTGACCCGTTTCCCGTCCAAGGAGAACACGAGCGCTCAGACCCCCACTCAGCGCCCCCTGCCGTCCAGCCGCGCCATCTGTTTCCTGTGTGGAGCGCCAGATGGGCGGCGCGTTGAAGCTCATTTATACCGTTCATATTTTTATTTTTGGTTTATACTCGAATAGACATGCTTCAGTTTTCCCAAAACACCGTCTTATTCTCATACTGCACATCACATTGGCCCTCTGTCGAGAGCGAAGAAATCCCCCCCGTACAGAGTTCACTTTCCAGGGACCCTCTGGCAGAGTTGGCACGTTTTCTGTACCATGCATGCCTTAACAGTTAACCCGTCGCTTATGTGATTTCAGTCGTGACCATGCTGTAAATAAATAAATAGGCACAGAACAGTATGCATTTCAAGATAATCTGACCTGCTGTAGCTGGTCAAGCAGGTTTTTACAGGCAGGGGTTCTTAAAAAAAGCTAGACACTGTTACATTCATATATCCACACACACACACGATTCCATCAAACACATCTGGAATTAGTTTAAATAAAAATAACAGTTACTGTAGTGTACAGTGGTGGACTGGTATGTTTTTAGTAGACTGTAGATCAGTCAGTGTCTATCACAGTTTTTGCAGTGAGTGAATATATATATATATATATATATATATATATATATATATATATATATATATATATATATATGTGTGTGTGTGTGTGTGTGTGTGTGTGTGTGTGTGTGTGTGTGTGTGTGTGTGGTTGTACACTAACTGGTACAGTCTACTAAGAAACCAGTCCACCACTGTCAGCTCTAGAGTGACTTATTTTTATTTAAACTAATTCCAGATGTATTTAATGGGATCTTAAGAAGAGTGCTTTCTATTAAGCCAATTCCGATAAAAAAACGAATCCATCAGGTTTTCTTTGCCCTAATGGTTCTAAAGTTCTTAGTAGGGAGAGTTGCCTGTCCCAGTAAGTAATAAAAGAAGTAAATACAGTTTGATATTTGTAATTAGTCATTTGTAATGGATTGCTTCTTTTAGGGAACTACCCCAACACTGACCATCATTTAGTAACAAGGCCTGCAACAGTCTGAATGAACAGAATGGCTTTGATGAATGGCTTTGTCTTCAGAGCACTCAACCACATAGTAACTACCAAATGGATGGAATCAAGTGTGTCTAAGCAGGAAAGTGACCACACTAAGCTGGACACATTACTATCCCTTAGCTATACAGGACAGAGACTATAGGTTTTGACACAATACAATGAGTATTGAGTAGTCAGGAATGGCAAGTTTGCAAATTACTCATACTACACTAAGGGGTTTGCTGTGCTGGCTGTGGTAGTCTTTAATCCAGCTTAGTCCAGTCAACTTATCTGAAGCCTAACCTTCTTATGTGCCACTTCTTAGCTTTTTCCCCCTCATAGCAAGAGAAAAATATCAAAACATGCTATACTGTTATGCAACACCAGTTAATGTCTTTTTGCAGTGCTTAGATTTAGAAGTTCTTTGAGTAATGCTCTATGCAGCATCTAAAACCTTACCGCTCTATTTTTAATGCTGTTAAAATACATTGGGGGTTACAGAACACTTATTGACACAGTATGTTATACCTGCCGTGCCTAGGCTCAAACTTGCTTTCAGTCTTAAACTGATCCTTGATCCTAGAAAAGCAGTACACTGCAACATACTTTACTGAGAAATTTACAGTAGTTATAAAAGGGGTAAGATATCAAAAGTACTAGAAAAAAGCTACAGAATTGTTCCTATTAGGTACTTGTTCAGAAACTTCTCATTGCTTATAAAGGGGCATCAATAAAAGAAAGCAGCATTCTTTTTAATCAGAATTAATCAGTAACACAGTTCACAAATGCTCCTGTGGCTGAATGCAGTCAGATCCTCTCAGCAGTGTTCCAATAAAAGAAAGCATCTGACCAAGCATGTGATGAAAAAAAGGACTTTGAAAGCCTTTAAATACACTTTAGGCCTGTATTTTTAATGGATAACATTATAAATGTAATGTGCCAAACAGCTGTACAAAATCTAAAATGTGACAATCAAAGAATAACAAAATGCACACTTCTGTAAGAAAACGATTTCAAAACATATAAAACTGTTCAATCAACCTACCACTTCCATTCATTACTTAAGTGTAAAAATTTGGTCACAGCATTGTATGCAAAACTAAACTACAGTAAAACAAAATCCCAGAACAAACATTTCTTCATAAAACATTTCTTCATAAAACTACACTCTCTGAGAAATCTTATTAAAAAACTTGTAGTTCCACCTTTCTGGCATACGGAGAGTGCAGCTCATTGGTTAATGCCGTCCTCTAATCTTATCAGCAAAGTATCTCTGTAGCTGCTCTTTCCAACAAGCAGAAACACACGTGTTTCCCCTTGATTCATCTGTTGGCCTCAGTCTTCAAACAGCCATATCATTAAGAGATGAACACCTGCAGGGCTGGACGGAAAAACCTGCAGTCACATTGGCATTTAGTGGATAACGTTCATGACCCCTGTTCATCAGCGATCAGTTTCTGACCACAGAACCACTCTTTGATTGAATATTTTTGGGTGGACGCTGCAGGGACGCTGATGTACCATGTGAGTGTCACTGCTGTGTTGGTCCTGTGGTCAGTAATTGACAAATAATGAATGGCATAGAGGGTAAACTGTGCCAAAGAACAGAGGCAACATTCTGTATAGTGGTGGAAGTGGGAGTACACAGCAGGCATTTCTTATAAACCGGCCAGTGAGTGTTTACCAATCATAAAACAAACATGCAAAACGCTAAGAACCAAAGTGGTCATCTATGATGTGTTGCCAACCCTGAGAACTTCTGTTGATAGACTGTTAGGATTAGGCTCTGTGAGTGTAACAGGCCTTATATGGTCCACAGCATATTTTCTTTCAAGGCATGCTAGATTGAAAAACTGTCCTAAAAATTACGTGCATTAGTTTTTATGTTTGTGTCAAAAGCCTCTTAAGGTCCACAGGAAAACCTCGCTGTGAGCTGAAGTGAACAGCTGTGTGCCTGATGGACTGAAGCTGCAGAGATGAACTACATCACTGTGCCATGTAAAATCCTGAAAACGACCGCTGGAGGAGTTGATCAGCTTCAGCACACGCTCTACAACACACACACACAAACACATACACACAATAATGGCAGTGAAATTACCATAAATGCTCATTAAAATGTGCACACTACTTGTATTGCAAGAATGCTGTGATCAACTCACGATTTGATCCAGTGGCAAGCAGTCTTTCTTTAAAACACAGGCTGAGAGACAGAGCCCAGTCAGTTAGAGACACCGTCCTCAATACCTAGCAAACACAAACATTACATTCACAGTGCAGGTAAAAAAATCTGATATGTAAAAGATTTCAATTCTGATCTCAAAACTGACAGTTTCAATTCTGATTTGGTTCACTGTCATATGTACACCGTGTAACACCGTGTGTCCAGACTAGTTGTGTGTAACATTTGTGAAACTTTCTTGTAATCTGTGAAAAGATCCAGTAACTGGGTCTTCTAAACAGTTCTTCGGTGAAAAAGCTGTACATGTGTATGAATGAGTGTCATGTATGAGCTGTAGATGTAGTAGTCAGTGTGGGAAAAATACTGGCTCTCAGAACGGAGCACTACTGGAGTGATTTTAGAGTAAAAAAGAAAACACTCAATCACTTGGACTCATTTATATTGATTTTCACTTTTTTATTTAGCCTAAACAGACTTACTGACCTGATCAGGCTTCAGGTTGTAAGCTGTCAGCAGGTACTAATTTATAGAAATTCTTAAAAATTCTTGAAAGTAATGTTTACAGTCTCAAGAGTTTGAAAACTATCAATGATAATAAACTTTATACCTATATAGGTGGATGAAGTTCTAATTAATCTGATAGTGGGTGTTTTTTCACTTGGCGTGCTTGACATACTGTTCAGCTACCTAGTCATGAAAATTTTAGACCTTAAATTCTGAAGTGTGATACAACTGCCTTCCTAATCTGAAATAGGTGGACTACAGCATTCTAACTGCAGGGATCAGAGTAACCCTGCTGTAGGTAAGTGTGTAGCATGCACGCTGAGGGTATTAGGTTTGTCTGGAAGCTGGTGATCTCTCTATGGGTGTGTGTGTGTGGATGCATGCATGGACATGCTTGCTCAGTTCAGATTTTTTCCTCCACTCACACAATCCAGACAACAGGAAAACCCTTTTCACCAGCACTGCTAGTGCCTGTGCTTATGTATGCCTGTATTTTTCAGTGAGTAGAAGCAGCATGCACACGAGTCAGTGTATGTGTGTGTGGGCTGCTGATTTACCTGTTTCTTTTTCAAGCAGTAGAAAGTTAATTCTTTCTCAGCGGCATAGCCGGTGTAAACCACCACTCCTCTCTCTGTGGGACTGAAGGCTGCCAGACTGGGAGGCAAGTTTGCAGCATCCTGATTGGACAAGGTAGAGTGAACAATGAATCACAAAGTTTGGATGTGTACTTTTTTTCACATTGAAGTCATCATACCAAAACATACGTGACATACGTCCTACAGTATTGACAGAAGGTCTAACTAAGTATGGACTGGTTACCTGCGCAACTTTGGTGGTGGCATTGCTCACAGTGCTATTCTATACAGTGATAAAAGTTAGTGAGATATCACTGAATATGGAGATATCAAACCAGCACAACCAACAGACTTCTGGAGTGACACACATGGTCAAATAAGAAGCTGACTCCCGCCTCACAGTTTTAATGCTGACAGTGTTTTTAGACTGGGACCACCAATTTTAAAAATTTGCCACAGTTACGCAGCTCTGCTGTAATGGCCTTCTATCTTGAACCTGCTTCAGTGTTCAGAACCGTTGTGCTACTGTATTTTCTATCTGTGTTTTTTCCAACATATGCTCATTCACACATTTCCCATTAGTAGCTCTTAATACTGATTTGTTTAGTCAGAGTAATGATAAACAGCAAATGCTGTGTTACATGTTTGTTCACAAGTTTTAGAGTACAGTACATAACATGGTAGAAACAATATATTGATTCAGCCTTTATGAGTTAACAAAAAATAAAAGAAAAATCTTGAAAATATATACAGGCAGCACTTATGCCTAAAGATGGAGCACACCTGGTCAGATTTCATGTTCTGTTAAAGTGAAAATAAGTTAACACATCCTCTACAATGAACACACTTAAATACAGCTTTGTTCTACAATTTGCTGACTTTAACATGTTCAAAAGAAAAAAATATTCTAAAATGTAAAATGTGGCATTAACTATGAGCTGTGCAAAAGATATATTTAAATTTTATTTCTAATTTGTTAAATTAAGCAAATAAACTGTGCAGTGGATGGAAGCATGTTCTTTGTAAAGGTTGCACAGGACTGTGAAGCTTTTAGACCAAAATGCCTTTTAGATAAGAAACCTACATTAAGTTAGGTGTGTCTAAATGTTTGACCAGTAGAGTGCATTTAAATTAATAGCTCATTGTCGCGCCAGTGTTACTAAACTATCATTCTATGTAGGAAGCTAGGAAGTGCTGATTACCTCAGGTGGTGAGGGAGCAGGAAACGTGAGCCAGTCGAGGAGCTCGCATTTGTCTTTTGCCCAATCAGCTGCCCAGATGCTGACACGCCTATCAGCACTGACGGCCAACCAGAGCTCATTCCCCACCAGACCAAACTCCTTATACTGTGGAAGAGTCATGTTTTAACCCCAATTAATAACTGCTAGGAATTATTCAGTAACTACTGTCAAACTAATTTGTAGGCTGTGTAGTTATGAGAGTGAGAAATTTAAATGATGCATTATACCAATTCTTCCATTTTTCTGCCTAAGTAAATAGTTAAATTGTCATTCAGAATGGTTTGATGGTCATGGAAACCAAAAGTCGCAAATGTTTAATGCCTCTAAAAGCTCCCCCACAGAAATGGCCATGAATATCGTCGCTGTCCAATGAAAAACGTGGATCTCCAATTTTGACGATTTCTATTTTTCTATATCTGCTAAATGCAGCAGCTGCTGTTAACACTGTGGGACAATTTAATGATGAATGGACTAATAGAAGTTCTCCAAAATAGCTCAGTAAAAATTCTGGTTCCATAGACCTCTATTAAAAGTGAAGACAGTTATTGGCCTCTCCCGTAAAGTTGCCATTTTGGACACACCTGTTTTAATTTTCCCTCCTCCTTATACTGCAAAGTAAAGTGTACTTTAAGTCCAGTACTGAACTGTGCAGAGGGAGCTGAATCCTAAAAGGCTATTAGTTAAACACTGTTTGGTTGCCATGAAAGGATAAAAAAACCCAAAAAAAACCATATATATATATATATATATATATATATATATATATATATATATATGTGTGTATGTGTGTGTATATATATATATATATATATATATATATATATATATATATATATATATATATATATATATATATATATATATATATATATAACCCCAACCCCAAACACTTAACTTGTTTTACCATCATCACAATCACATATAATAGTGTACGTCCACTGGTAATTACGGAAAGTAAATAAAATTATATCATCACGAATATCCTTTAAAATGTGAATAAAACTACAGTGGAAGTAATTTTCTGACCTGTTTGCTGGTGCACTGTATACTGGTAATCGGTGCCCCCTTGTGGTCATTGATGATTCGTAAAGTGATACCTGTAAATGGACTGCTCATTGTAACAACACCATCTTGTCCTCCGGAGAGCAACACATGGCCTGAAAACATATGGTGTCAACACACAGACACTTCACTGTAAAACTGATCCAATTTATTGCACACCGTTAATGGAGGAACATCTTTCTTACACTGTCTGTCAGAAGTTTAAGGCTTTCTTTTAAAATTTTGCAATAACAATTTGTAATGTGACTTCCCAATGCCAAACACGATTTGTTAATTAAAAACATTTATTTAAACATACTTGGAGCATGCTGTCAATTCTGTATATTCATCAGTGTGCCTCTTTATTATGAACAGAAAGTAATGATTTCCTAAAGGGCCCATTTTATGGAAAAACCTCACCTTTCAAAAAAATATCTGAATACTGTTTAATTCAAATTTCTGGGAAAACATAGCGTGTGGTTTGTGAAAAAGTAAAATTTTTCCTGATATATCAAACAAATAATGCACTGATATTACCCAAAATGATGCACTGATAATTGCATACAATACCATGTTTCCTGTAACACAACATAAAATTTGACCAGGGGTGATCTAACTGTATTTTGTACCAGTCACAGCAACTTAAAAAGCCTGTTCAATCCAAAAGTATACAGATTGGTTGCAAAATGGTCATGTTAAGATGTACTGTTTCGTCGCTTAAACCCACACAAACATCATTATGAACTTCAGGGCAAGAACGTCCAGGATACAGGCCCTTTAAGCTCAACTGAACCTTAAAAACATCTGATAGGTTTGAGGGCTCATGCGTAAGAGCAGGGAAAACTGTGAATGACTGAGGCTCTCCAGCAACAAAACATGCTGCATGAAAACAAATGTTCACAGCCAAAGTGCCCCCGCCACCCCTTACCGTGGTGTGAGTACTGCAGGGCACACACAGAGCTGCGTTGAGGCTGCAGTTTGAGCTTCATCTCAGCAGACTCCACACCGAAGACCCTCACTGAGCCGTCACTGTAACCACCCGCCACACAAATGCCACTGCCTGGCTCACATGTGTCCACCGGCTGGCTCCAACACACACACTCACAGCTCTGAAACACAGGGATAAACAGTATACTGCAGACAACGGAGGAAAATGTGGATTTAGAGAGTGTGGAAAGGTGAATTCTTCTTTAAAGTCAACCGGAAATGAAAAAAATGACCTTATTCAGGTGAAATTGAAAACAATTCAGCATACTTTATTTGAAAGACAGAAAAATGCAACAACTGTTCTAAAACATCTAAAAAAAGCCCATTTTTGATATTGTCACCAGGTACCAGCAAGACAGGTAAAATAATATTAACCAGTAATAACTTATTTCACCTCCTACTCCACTCAACCACATCTATACATGAGAAAAACTCTTAGCTAGTTTCGAAATCCTCCCTAACACTCAACTTCTGAAGGACCACCTTCAATACAACACATTTTATCTCTCTTTTTGCTTGACTTCTCCCACCTCCCTGTGTGTCTCTGCCAATCAATCAATCCACATAAAATGGACATCCTGCCACTCCTCTGCTGAACCTAATATCAATTTAAATGTCAAGGGTTGTAAAATTGTTCTATCATGCACCAGCAAGCATCCTTAAAGCTCAAGTGTGAGAGCATCACTACAGCGAGCTGGTCAAGAAAAGCAGTGACAAGTGACAGAATTTGCTAATGAATAAAACATTGTCATACTGCTCACTCCACTAGTACATAAACTAAATGATGATTAAAGCCTCTTGACTTGACCCTATAACTAATTCAGAAATAAAATACTTCTTTCAAGCTGAAAGGGGATCGATTTAGGCCAGGTTTGAAAACTACCTACCAAAATACAAAGGTTAACTTGAAATGTGACAGTAGAGCAACCACAAAGGGCCAATTAAATATCTGGATGGATTACCATCATAGACCCTCGATTACAGACAGCTATATATGCAGATATAATTATGTCTTCTGTCTTACACGCCATGAAAACATGAACTTGTTTGCTGATCATTTTTAAATATTGGGGTTTTATAAAGCTGCAGTCATACTTATGGCAATGCATGAAAAAAACTATACCAGAAAAATGAAACAAAAACACTACATGATAGTCACTTAGATAGACTACCACTGGACTGCAAATGCAATTACATTCATACAAATATGAATAAGCTTATTGTGATGCTACCTTACATTTTTCTCTCTTTTTTATGATTGAACTATATAACATTTTTGCAACCAGTTTAAAACATACAGTAAAATAAAAGAGAAATTTTGTTTTTAAAAACATTTCTGTTTAATTAAATGGTTAAGATGTAAAAGTCATTCGGAGTGGTTTAATATGAAATGCTCTGGAGATTTCGGAGATGTCAGAATTGTTGAGTTTAATGTCTCTAAATGGACCCGTACAAAATACTACACAACTGTTACAGGTAAGAAGGCCTGAGCTTTTGAGAAGATTCTGGTGTAGAATGTTTGTTTTAAAAACATTCATGGTAAAAAGGCACATGCATGCAGGGCATTGAAAGCCAAAACAGACCCCAAAGAAATCTCAGGTTTACCATGATTTTAACATTATCGACAAATTAACATCGCTTGCAGCGTTATTGCTTGTTTGGAAAGTAAATAAACTGGCGACATTTGAGCTGTAGACACTGCAGCCCTGGTTCTCAGCACCACAAATGAAAAGAAAACAAAGTATTAAGTTACATATTGAACCACTATAAATGACTTTGTTTACCTCTCAACTACAACTTAATTACACAGTAATTCCCGTTAAACTGAGCTTTTCACAACATCAGACTGTATCATCTTATATTACAGTACATATAGCATTACATACAGTATATTATGCATCAGAACATAACTTAAAATGTCTCTACTGTACATCAGGTGATTGACCACATACTGCACTAATAATAAAGAACTAGTGAATAATTAGAAAAGTGCTGTAATTGGCTGCATCTTACCTGATTGAGCACCTGAAACTGGACCAGTAGTTCGTTGCTAGGCAATGCCCACACTCTTACACTGCCATCTTGCCCACAGGTGACAAAGTGGCGCTCGTCTGGACTGCACACCACACTGTTGACCTCCATGTGCACATATGTTGACATAAGAATCCATACACACAGAACTGGACAAGCAACAATTTCACTGAAGTGTGTTTATGATGAAGTGCAAGTTCGTTACACTAGTCTCACTGTTTCGCATGTGTACCTTGCTCTTGTGTCCACTGATCAGGCGTATGCTGGTGCTGTCAGCCCAGTTAACATACCACAGAGTTCCTGCAGTTGTACCTACAATTCCCATGTCCATCACATCGTCAAAGGCCACACCCACTACTGTCCCGTCCAATAGCATCTCCTGCTCTAAAAGCACCTGAGCATTGCTAAGTGTCAGCCAGTTTAGAAAGAGAAACAGAGGAGACTGGTTTAAAACCACAAACCCTAGTTTTCCTATAAAGACTTGTTTTTCAGCCATTTCTATACACTGTTTGATGTGACATGAACAAAATATGTATAGCTGTATGCAGAAAACTGGATTGACATATGGGGCAGGGGGCGTCTGTTACGTTATATATTCCCTGTGTATTGATTTTTACCGGTCTTGCTGGACAGTTGTGTCGCTGTTTGAAGGTCTGAGATTCTGGACTGCAGCTACTGACCACAATCTCAGCTTCTTACTGTTACTGCCTGTGACGAGCCTATTACCACGACACAGCAACACACCTATCACAGAGAGAGAGAGAGAGAGAGAGAGAGAGAGAGAGAAAAAGAGAGAGAGAGAGAAAAAAAAGAGAGAGAGAGAAACAGAAAGAGAGAGAGAGAGAAATACATTTATTCACACGAAGCTTCAAACCTTTTATCTTCTATTCCACACGAAGTGTAATACTGTATCACAAGCATGTTTTCACAAACAAACAAATCTCCTCACCAATTTCTCCCTCGTCAGCCTCCCAAGTCATGAAGCAGTGGTGTGTGTTGCAGTCCCATACACACACAAGCCCACTGTTTGTTCCCGTGTACAGGATAGAGTTAGTGTTATAGCAGAGGGATGTAACCTCGGCCTCCTCAATCTTCTCTGGCACAGTTACTTTTTGTACCTGAAAGCAGGAGGACTGGTTTTGAATGAGTGCACCTGTTTAACATTACAGCCACTTGTACATTAAAGTGTAACAGTTTCACATTTTCTCACAGTTTCACACCCACATCAGCAAAAAATTACTGGCAGCTTTTACCTACTATTAAAGCGGGTAGAAATAATCTTAGGCGATGTTAAGCCTGGGTGAACTACATCAGCATTGAATATATTCTATCCTAAGGAAAGGACATTTTTACAGTTTTGGTTTAGAGGCACTCAAAGATGCAATTTCTTATATTCTCTGTGACTCAAATCAAGTGTACGTATGTCCCAGTAATGCTAATTCGGGTGGATCTACTTCCAATTTCTACATTTTTTAAATGTTCATGTACCTGTATCTGTGTGAGCACTGACATCCCACAGTCCAAAAACTGGGGTCTGCTATGGCACAGCCTAGGCAGGGAGACATCTTATGTCCATCCTATTTCCACTCTTCAGTAACATTATTTAGCTTTCATAAACTGACACCTTAATGAAGGTTCTTATTTACTTTACTGTTCGAGGTTCTCTGTGGCTTTTACTGACAAGTAACAATGAAAAGCCAACTGCAATAAACATTTTGAGAGACAAGTAAAGGTGTCCAACATTTCAGTGCCCGTACGCATTCATGCACGCACAACCATCCAGCCTTGCTCAGTAACTGTGCATCTACACCTTCGTGTGTGTTTTTGCATGTTCACCTTTAGCTCTGCTCCTCGCCCATGCGTGTGTATGTAGCAGAAGAAGACCGCGTTGGAGCCAGTGAAGGCGAGATGGTTGGCACTGCTGGGACAGAATGCTGCCTCATGCAGTGGAACACAAACACTGACTGCACAGAGCAGCTCAAATGAGCGCGTGCTCCACAACGCCA
This sequence comes from Megaleporinus macrocephalus, assembly GCA_021613375.1. NCBI lineage: Eukaryota > Metazoa > Chordata > Actinopteri > Characiformes > Anostomidae > Megaleporinus > Megaleporinus macrocephalus. The sequence goes on along the minus strand of CM038705.1, from coordinate 16,573,675 downwards.
CCACTGACTCCTCAAAATCACCTGCACAGACATCACACATCACAACAGAACCTTACTTTATAGGTCGAAATTATAAAGAATGGGAGGGAGAGAGAGAGTATATTATAAAAAACATGACAGCTGGGATTCACTGTATCACTCCTAAACATTAGAGAACAGAATTTGTAGGGCTGGGTGGTATATCAACTTTTTAAGGTACTTTGTTATATTTTCGGGAAGATATAAGAGACAGTACCGTTTACGCAGATTAAATTTGTTACATAATCGTTTGGGGTTTTTTTTTCTCCATAAAGCATTTCTCCTCCCTGACACTCCCTATGCAAAAATTCCACAGCTCAACCCCCGCTCCCCCATCGACACGCATAGCCTGCCCTGCACGTCCAACTATCAACATTAACACAAAGGTGGTAAAAGGGGATGGTGAAGTAGTGGTGGAGTTTTGCATTATACTAATGTGATGGTCTATATTTTGTCCCTGTGGCAACAATGAAACAAGAAGGCTTTACAAAGCTGCTAAAGACTACTGACCCAAGATACCAGTTGCCCGTCCCTACTTATAGCGTCATTCACATGTTGATGAAAACTGACATCTTATTATCTTAAAATCTTATTCTCACAAACAGTTTTAATAAAAGTGCTTATGACCTCTCACATTTAGCCCACTTTGCAGAAAATATCACGTTCACTATTTTTCTGTGACAGAGCTGCGTCAGAGGCAGTAGGGATGGGCTCATGGTGGTATTCAGATAAGGATCACTACTTATTTATTAAAAATGAGTCTAACTTTGTGCAACCAGCTGTAATAATTCACTGAACATAATTTATGGGTAAATACATGAGCAGCACATTAGTTATTAGGAAATCTTCTAAAAGCATAGCACATTTTACATTTACTTAGCTAACAAGGCAAAATTACATCAAATCACTTAGATTGAAGAGACCATCTTTCAGACCACTTTGAGTTTTGATAGATTTGGCTTTGATTTTTTTTCCTTCTCTGCAGTAAGAAACTGTAGGTTCGGAGAGTGTTTCTGAATATTTCTTTTTATTTTATGAGAAACTGCAGAAAATAAATAATATGCAAACTAATGTCATTTTCGTTTGTATGTTTTGTAAAACATGTTTCTGTGTTTGCAAAACAGAAAAAAACAATTAACTTAATTAACTCAATACTTAGCAACAGGCGGTACTTGTGGAGCATTACAGTTGTTGTAAAAATTCCTAGGCTGCTCTGATTCAGATTCTATATCAACTGTTATACAAAAGTTGCTATGTTCAAACATAAATAATATCTGACAAGCTCATTACATCAAACATTTTTGCACCCACACAAGATTCTATCGCCTACAGAGAAATCATTACTAAACAGTACTATCAGAGTTTCTCTACAGTAAAATATCCCTACAGATATTACAATGCAGAGAATTTGCTGTCATTGCACTGACCCACAGAGAGGAAATAGAGGTCATCTCTGGAGAAAGCCAGGGTCTGAACCGAACCCCTGTGGTAAGAAAGGCTGTTTCTGCAGGAACCGTCCTGAACGTTCCATATGCAGATTAGGCTTTTGGACGAGGCACCGCCCCTTGATGCTGAGGCCACAGTCTGAAAAGAACAGAGTAAACAGTAATAAAGAAACAGACCATGCAAATTACACCATTTAATGAAATGTCATTACTGTGACATTTGGAGGGAATTTAACCAAAATGAACTGCACATTGCTGTTCACATGACTTAAGCTTAAAATATGGATGTAAGTGATATCATGCCACAGTGAATATTCACATTTATTTGTGTGTGGGCACAGAATTTTAAAAAGCCTTGAGTTCTCGCTGATATTTCACAATGAAAACTGCTTCAAAAGTAGCCTTAAAAATAATATTTGAAACATTTTTTGTCATTGTTATGGCATAACAGATAAGCTTCCATTTTAATCAGTGCTTTATGATGCAAACCTTCAAAGACATGCAGACAAAACACATCCCCCCACTTTCTACAGCATTCTAAATTACATTTAAAATATTCATTTACTAAACTTAGATGATACTGGTGGTGTGGTAGTTGCAGAGCAGATCCTGCTGTGTATTAAAAGTGTGCGGAGGTTAATCTTCACTGATACACCAGTAAAACTTGCGATTTTGTGTAAACATATTTCTATTTGTGCAGTTACATTTTAAAAAGTGTTTTTGTGACAGAGCTGAGTCAGAGGCAACAGAGATGGGCTCATGGTGGTTCTCACACAAGAATCACCAATTTTTTTAAGATGAGTCACTTGAGTTTGGTGGTACACCAAACCTTTTATCACTTGATAAAATAAACAGCTCTGACACATGCAATTTCATAGCCATGTGCTATTTGTGAAGTTAATTGCTGTCTGGGTCAAGGTAATGTGGATCACTGGCATGCATTACTGATGTATTATAAATCTAACTTGATTTTTTTTACATTTGCTCTATTTGTTTTTTCCTTATGAAATGTATTTTAGGCTAGCAGTGAGCAGTTCACCAGCCTTCTATGAGCTTTGCCATAATATCCATATCAGTATGCCATAAATAAGCACAAATAACAAACATACAAACAATGTGAACTACACTAATGTGATTAGCACTTTTATAACCAAACAATCTTTAACTGGGAGTTTATTTACTGATAACTCTTTCTACATAGATTAAACACTGCCTAGTATACAAATATAACTTAAAAACACAAAGTCTACATAATTTCGATCATCGCTGAAAACAAGTACCTCCAAAATAGTAACTTTACAGGGAAGGCCAGATTCTGGAGAATTTGATTTGGTTCATTCATCATAAAATAATCCCAAGATATTAAGGGCAGCGGCCGTGTTTAAATGATAGAAAAAAAGAAACATGGAGATACAAGTTTTTCTTTGGACAGCGAGGATATATTAGCGGTTTCATCCACCAGCAGTCGTACTTGTGCGTCATGTGTAATGGCAAGGGTTGAGATTTCCTCTGTGTGGCCGAGCCAGTGTCTCTGAGAGCCGGTGTGAAGATTCTCCACTACAACCACACACCCACAGGAGTACACAAACAGCCCTGCAATGCATGTAACGAGACTGTTAAAAACCTACATAACGGCATGCACAGTTAAAGGTAGTTCTATACACAATATCACCTGTTTACCTGTGTCTGGATTCCAGACCATGTTACTCCGTCCATTGCCATTGTAGCCAACCACAGCCTTGAGATTCAGGCCCTCCTGTCCAGGTGGTGGAGTTACAGCGCACTAAGAGATGTAAAAAGAAGAACGGAAGGGAGGTCAAACAACTATCACGGTAAAGGTTTTATTTATATTTATAATTTCAACAATGTAGCCCTATAACCAATAAAACTCATTTTCCGTTTTTATATTTTTCAATTTGTCTCCATGTTAGCAACTTATAAGACTGATGTTATTCAGCTATCCTACAACTCACCACTGTTTTCTCACTTCACCACTGACTTACCTATAATGTATTTAATGTAGTAATACTATTCAGTTAAATTGGTGTACTAAATATTGCCAACAAGTACATACATACAACAGCAAACTATGCAAAATCATGGACATATTAAGAAGATAAGTACCATGTCCAGAACTGAAGTCTTGTAACGAGGTGTAAAGTGTTTGTAACAGTCTGGACGAACTGGCTTTTTAGTGTCCCCATTGTCTTCCACTCTGATCTGACTGGCTAGAACAGTGACTGAATCTCCAGCTGCAGCTCTCTCAGTTACTCGCAGAAAGGAGGCGTGTCTTGGAGCAGGAGAGTGGGCGGGGTCAGGCTGCAATTCATCATCATTATCGTCATCATCATCATCATCATCACCACCACCACCGAGGGACAGGTGAGATGAATCTGTTTTAGAAACAAGAGCAGTGAATTTAACACTCATTTAAGTAAACTATGTAAAAAAAATATATAAAAACATACAGCAGTCAAATTCTCAAATTCAATTTGGCCAATAGTGGCTGACAAAGAGCCACATTATAAAGCTCTTCTTTTAACCTAAAACAATTCTCTGTGGATACTTGAACAGTAGAATGCTGATTTATTTTCATCTTTACATAGTAAAACTTTTAATCAACTAGTTGCATATGAGTTATCTGTGACTTAATTTCTATGAAACTTCACAGTCACATATAGCAATTTAGACATAAAGCTGCATGCAACACATTCAATTACTCCACAAATTGCCCGCTATTTTTAGGGCTGCCCCCTTATAGTCCCCCAGTCGAATTATCAGTCAGAGACCCATTAACTCCACAGAGATTCGTCCAGTTAATTCTTCTTTATATCTGTCACTTATGCGATGATCTAGGGTTCTTTACTATATATTTGAGTTTTTACTTGTTGTGTATATGTTAAACCTTGTTTAAATAGCTATGATGATTACAGCCTGCATGGTGCATATAAAATGTTATCTTCATCAATTTATTACATTAAAATAGAGGCAAATGTGCAGAAGGGAGTTCTCTGTACAAGAATAAAATGTATTTAAAATTTGACAAAGGCTCCCAAATTTGAACGCACAACCGTTAATGCACCCACATACATACGGTTCAATAACTCTCTCACCTCCATATCTGCTCTTCTCTATGGAACTGACATCAAGAGCAGGCAGAGAAGAGGAGGGACGGGGTGCTGCCTGTCGAGGCATTCCATTGGATGACATTCCATTAAACTTCACCTCACCCAGCTCGATGGGCACTCCTGAATAGACAAGTTAATTTAGAGATTTAAGTTAAAACACACTGTACATGTGAGAAAATAATTTCTGTATGTAAAAAATTTAAAAAGCCTGAACTATGTAGTACTTAATTCGTAGTAAACCCGTTAAATCATTTTTGTGTTTAAGTTTTTTTTGGGCAGGCATGTAATGTGGCTACATTTCACACTGTGAGCCCCCTACACCTATTACAGCTTGGTGGCCCTCCTGATGCAGCACCTGCTTCTCTAATTCCAGCTATGCCAGTGTTGCCATCAGTTACACGGTACTTTAAAAAACCAAGCCTATCCGGCTTGAAAGACTAATCAAGGTAAGTGCATTGTGTCTCTGGGTTGTACATTATCCTGAATGGTTGTTTATGGAACAGGGTGCGCCCGCAGCATTTCAGAACTGAAAATACTGCTCATTGTATCACAACTTTGAATTTTTATATACTTGGTGATTGTTTATTTATTAATTTGTGTGTGGCTTCACTTGGACTTTATGGCACTTTAATTTTAATTCCAAATTCTTATTCATATAATCTACTTAAAATAAAATATCTTTTTAATTTCCATCTAGCTTTTACCCGCTTTAGGAAGAGAACCATCTACACCTTTGCCTACTTGATGAAGAGAGGTGACAGCAGCTGAAGAGCTGAGACTGGAAAAAAAGACAGAAATAACAAAAGCATAATTGCACTATAAATCAGATTAATACAGAAAAGTTGTGTATTGTGCTGGTTAGGGTTGGTTAATAGTTAATGCTTATCTACTTAGGAGGTTTTTATGTAAATTAATAAATAAGGTTTAAATAAGGTATAAAGACCATAATATAATACTTTAATACTTTATTATAATAAATTATTATAAGAATTATACTATAAAATTACATTATATATAATATATAATTATATTATAGACAATTAAAAAAACAGCCAAATTATCCTTTAAATTATATAATTGTCTCTAATTACTATAACCAGGTATATTTGGAATAGATGGTCATTAGATCTGCCCCTTAGTTTTTTGGTACTTTTTTTTTTTTACCTGCAGGCTGGCGCTTCCTGTGGATGAGCCAAGAAGTCCCAGAAAAAGATAGCATCCCCCACTGAAACCACACCCATCTGGCCAGGTGTGAAGCTCACCTGTGTGATAGGCTCAGAATGGCCAATGAACACCTGCAACATGAACAAATGAACAACAAATAATGTCTACAAATGAACTAATCCAATCCTTTGATGAACTAAACGCTCCAATGGAACAAATATAAAATGCTCCACTTTTGGATCCTCTTCATCAAATTTATTTCACCCCCAACTGATTATACATAGCTATACTATAGTGGTGCTGGAAAGTCTGAGAACCCTTTATGACCAAAAAATATGATCTAAAACAACATCAGATTTCCACATTCACAGTAAACTTAAACTTAGATAAGAACACAATTAGACAAATGAGACAAAAATATACTTGGTTATTTTTTTATTGAAGAAATGTATTCAATATTACAAATCTGTGAGTGACAAAAGTATGCGTGCATGTATTTTTAATTAATGGGATGACAATGGGTGAGTGGCTGCCCTGTTGTATTTAAATAACAGCGACCTCTCAAAGTCAGACCTTTAAAACAAAGATTGTTAACCTCCCCAGGAGTGGACACTAAAAATCACTATAGGTGGAAGCCCTGAAATAGTCTGTGAACCCAGGATAACTTCTTAACAACTTCTAAAGGTCCTCTTCTCAGTGGCTAATATTAATGCTCATTTGTCCACTATCAGGCGAACACCACTAATGGTGTGTGTGTGTGCGTGGGAGGGCTGCAAGCCACTGCTCTCCAATATGATACTTAAACCTATTAAAATGATGTAGAAGGACTTGAAGCAAGTAGTTTATGTATGGAACCCACCAAATCCTAGAGCTGAAGCAGTCTAGTGAAACAGAGTAAATATCACAATATCTCCATCCAACAAAGTTATGAAGTTATGGCTTCACTAGGGGGTCACACCAAAAAATAAATGTCTAATTGTTAACTTTAACTTGTGAACTTTTAGGGTTATATTTACATAGAAATATAGAAAATTCTAAAGGGTTGACAAACTTTTAAGCACCACTATATATAGACAAAAGTAAGACAACGGTCCATCACACCTATACACCTATGCTGTCAGACTCTTGTGGGCAGACTGTCTCTGTGGGAATTTGTGCCTACATGGTCAAAATACCATTTGTGAGGTCACAAATTTGTGGGGCTGGCTTTGACTTTTCAGTTCATCCCAAAGGTGTTCAATGGGATTAAGGTCAGGGCTCTGTGCAGGGTAGCTCCTGCACATTAAACTCATCAAAACATGTCTTTATGCTGATCATGTCTGTAATCTGACATGCAGTAGTGAGTGATGCAATAAAGAACCGACAGACACATGTACCCCACCCACCTGTGAATTAATGTCCAGTTTCATGTTGTAGTCCCACACCTTCACAGCATTGTGACCAGCTGTGAGCAAGTAACGTCCATCCTCACTAACAGCCAAGGAGGCACACTGATGCTTATGCACCTCTGATACCTGTGAAAAAGCACAAATAATAGAAAATAAATCAACATACACGCTGTACTGGGTAAATAATTTACATAAGGATCTTCTCCTTAAAGACTCCAAATCCTACATGGTTTTTTGTGTTCCCCCCCAGAGAACCAGTTATTATGTTTGTGTTGGTTTTATCTACCAAAACACTCATTATTTATTGGGACGATTTTCTAAGCTCTGAATGTCTGCTGCTGTTTTTTAACAGTTGCCTTTAAGACTGATATATAATGAGCTCCTTTGCTTTCTATTCTGCTTCGTTCAAATACTAGTATGGGCTAAAAAACTCATTATATCTTTAACATGAATGGGCAGGGCTAAACTGCTATAGACTGATATGTTTGCATGACATCACAAAAACTGACTGAAAAGCAAAAATAACTATGGTTTGTATGAATAATCCTTTAAAAAAAATTTAAAAAAAAATCACAAAGGCCCTTTAATGACTGTGAGCTTAAATCCACATTAGTATTAATACAGGGGGCAAATTCCAAGCAAACATCTGCTGCTTTAGTCTTTTAAAGTTCGCAACAAACACATGAATAAATTAGCTTTGTGCCTCTCTCTCACCTCTCTCAGCAGTCGTCCAGTATTTCTGTTGATCCACAGGATCTTATTGGCTGATGTGGTGACGAGGAGGTGGGAAAGGGAAGATGGGGAGAAACACACCTTCAGCGCAGAGTCCAGATTGGTGCTTTCAACATCCAACACGCTCACATCTACACGCAGCAACTACAAAACATCATATTCACAAAAATATATCTTTAACAGTTTCAAGGGATTCCAGGAAGTGCATTTAGGACCCCACTTTGTAGTTCAGTTCAAAACATTTTCAGAGGTTTTTTTTTGTTGTTGTACCTCATCAAGAGTGTGCGCGTCCATGATGGTTACAGTGTATTCTGTTGGGCCAACAAATGCCAGGCAGCGACTGTCTGAGCTCACCACCAGAGCATCTGGACCTCGATCTGTGCCTCGAGCAACCACGTTACCTTAGAAACACATTTGACACCAACACATTATTCATCTTCCTCAGGAATCACAGTCTCAAATCCACAGATTTACACAGACACATTCAATATGGCATAACCTTAGTAACCTTTCTTTTTCAAAAGATTTTTTAGATTTAAATAAATAATAAAAGAAGTAAAAGCTCATACAAACAGATATTCTGTGCACAGCTTTGCTCTAAACCATGTCTTAACTCATAGGTTTATAGCAAGAAGGGATATAAAAATGTACACAATTTCTGCACCATGAGGGCTGGTGTGAACAACAACTGCTGTAGTTCACGAAGGATTTTACACTGGTATTTACACTATTGAACACTGACTAACCAAGCACTCTGAGGATGTGATATTCTGGCTGGGAGGCATTGTAGAAAGCCAGGTATCCCAAAGAGCCTGCGCTGTACATGCGCTGACCATCAGGGGAAAACACCAGACCCACTATGGCACCACGGTGTTGCCTGCAAGGTCACAAAAAACAGTACATATGCTGTACAAGGCCAGACAGATGTGTTTATGGATAATCATAGCACATACAGATATGACAGCACACCTGCTCTCTCTACATTTTTATACATATATCGCATGTTAAACAAGACATTAAAAACAGAAACATTAAAGCGCAGTCACTCTTATTCATCAAACTATTGATCTTAATCCTCAAACAATTTGCGATGTTGCAATAAGCAATGTTTTTTGTGCAACTGATGAATGATGTTTATGGACTGCATGAAAACGACAAAGAAACAATTGATAGAATTATTATTTGTAAGGGGCAAAATTCAACTAATATACATATAATTACAGAAAGCACACCATAGGTTGTTCTCATAGGTAAAGTTTACAGTGAAGCAAGAAAAGCACTGTTCCTTATACTGGCCAGATTAGTAGCTTTAAAGTGTAACAATTACAACAAGTAAAAAGAATAAAATGATATGCTTGAAGTGCTCGTGCTTGCTGTAGATAAGATACTCCAGTAGGTAAGTTCTGTTTTATGTAATCTGGACAGTGGTCATCAGCTCAAAGCTCAGGGCAACATTACATTAAATACAGCCTAAAGAGTATCTAATTTCATATTATTGCCACACTGCCAAAACTTATTTGTGGATTTGTACCTGTGTGTGATCTTTAAACGTGCATTTCTGTACCTGTGTTGTGCCAGTAAGCTGGATGTAGGGATGTCAAACACTCTCACAGTTCCAGAGCTGGAGCCACAGGCGAAGACTGGCTGGCTGGGATGGAAAGCGACTGAGCATGGCGCATCATTATCTTCATCAGACACAAAGTCATACAGCTACACCAAGAAGACAGAGACAGTCAGAGAAACAATTCACACAGGCCCTGTTCATAGCTGTGAGATGTACCTTCACATCAGGGGAGGTTACACAAACACCTGTGTCTTAACTAAATTACTTGCACATATAAACATATTTAGCAGCAGGGGGTGGTATCACTGTCCCATTGGGCTTCTGAGCTACTGACCTGCTGCAAGGAGTCCATGGCCCATACTCGGACGGTGCAGTCTTTGGACGCTGTAGTGATTTGCCTCCGGATTCCATCCACACTGAAGCCCAACACTGTTGCTGTGTGGGACCTCATTAGCGTACGGTAACCATGACTACTAACATCCAGGTAGCCGAGATTTCCTGTGCTTGTGGCTGCTAGCACACTCAGACCATCCGAGGATACACTTACGAAATTGACTGGCCCTTCATGTTCTGTACACATGCATCACAGAAACAAAACAGGCAAACATTGTTTACTCAGCTTATAAAATGTTTTTTTTTAAATTAATCATTTTTTCTGGCATTTTTTTCACAGCTGGATTTGAGACGCCCAAAACTAAAGCAAGTTGTACACATCAACTTAATTTACTTACCTGCCTCCAAGAGGACAGAAGAGAAGTCAAGTGGCCAAAGCCGCAAGAATCCATCCTCTGAACCCGTTGCACAGAAAGCAGCACAAACACTAATGCTGTTCACCGCAATGCCTGGACCTACACACACACAAAATGTATTAGTGTTTGTACTTTTGCATTTTCTTCAATTATTCATTACCAATTCCTCACCCTAGTTAGGTCTCCATCTACTATACAATGTCACCAGGCTGGAGAGCTGAAGGTTAGGACATGCTTCCAGAGCGACACTGGTCACACATTTACACATTTGCACTTGTGAAGAACAGAAGGGTTTTGCACAAGTATGACAAGAAGGCAGTAAACACTTCATTAGTCTCTCCTTCTCTTGCTCACCTGTGCTGAAAGTCTGCTTCTCTCTCCGCTGGGAGTGGCTTTGATGAGCTGGGAGAAGTCTTCGGACATTTCTTATTGCCACAGAAATATAATCTATGTCCAGGATGTGGCCACTCTTACTGCTGGCAAACCTGCACCATTCGCCATAGACCATGCAAGCACAACACATTACATATAACCAAACATCCATGACATCAAACACCCAGAAATATGTAAATAAGTTTTATTTAGGTTTGTGTCCTCACAGTGTACGGTCATCCAGCTGGCGGTCAGCAGTGTGTCCCAGCTCAAAAGACAGATCAGTGAACTCAAGGTTGTAATACTGCCCCAGGTTAACGGGACATGAGCGCAGGGAGCCACCTCGCACGCGCCATAAACGAACATTACCCACACCACAAGACACCATACTAGACACACAAACACAGAAAAGTTCTGCTACAACTAAATAATACGAAAAGATCAAATCACACTTAAGTCATTAGTGCAGATTCAAATGAAGACCTTTCTTTTTGTTTAGGTTAGCTTCATGTGATTTACTTATTTCTCCATAGGAAACAAGCACCAAATGTCACAATATGCCACAAAAAGCCACAAAAGTATCATCTTTAGACACTTCAGCTGGTTTTCTATATCTAGACTGTGTGTTTTTTAAAACTAAACTACAGTAGTCAATCATTCGTAAAACAAATCTCCATTTATGTAAATGTAACAGCATACAAGAGTATATACTAGGGGAGATTATGTTGGGGGACCATGTGTTATTAAAAAAAGGCTTTGTGTTATAGTATATACAACTAACCTTAAAAAAGTTTTATTTTGGGTGTGTGTGTGTATATACCGTGTGTCATCAAAAAAGGCTATCTTCATGCTCTGGATGTCAACATCTGTGTGAGCTTTAGCCATGACTGTGACTACGCCCCCTTTAGCCACACGCTGTGTTTTCCATACCACAACCATCTACATAGACAATAACACAAAACACCCAGCAATATCAGCACATAATACCTTAAAGAAACATAGCTGCAGGTTGTGTACAGTAAAGCAGATACGAGAGGAAATAGCCAAATCAACATGAAATCATTGGCAAATATCTATATACAGACAGTCAGTATGTCCAGTTTGAAAATGTACACAATACAAGTGCATATACATTTGTAGCTTAGCTCCTTCAGGTTCACATTTTGATATAAATTAATTTTGGTATAAGTTCAGCCCTAGTCTACACTCACATACTGATTAATCAGCAGTTAGCAAGCCTCCTGTATCATCACGCGCAGCACTTACATTTTTGTTGTGACTGTCTTTTCCCACACCACACAGAACGCCTCCATTATAGGAAAAACTAGAAATACAACACAAATGAAGACAATCAAAAAGTGGGAGTTTGAGCAGTAGACAGTAGAGCGAGAGTGTGTGTGTGTGTGTACCTGAGAATGCTGAGGGAGTGCGCGTGTGTTTTGATCATGGTCAGACACTGCCCCTTACTGTAGTTCCAAAGCCGAATGAGACAATGTGTGCCTGTTTGCGCCGAAGCCAGGACAGACGAGTGTGCGTTCAGCGCCAGCGCAGAAACCTGACACACACATAGTACAAGTCCTTTAACATCATTTAGTCTCTAATAAGTTGAAACCTCTAGTTAGAAAATGCTTTTACTACCCAAATTTGTGGTAGTCACACACTTTGTCTGTATGGCCGATGAAAAACCGCTGCGATCCAGACGAGACCTTCATGCTGACAATGATGGCGTGACACGGATACACAACCTCCTCCCCATCTTTAGCCCACACAGCCTAAAGAGAGATAGTGAAACATGTTCATATTTGAGTTTAATCATAACTGCCATAAGAGAATCATTTGCTCAATAATCTAATAGCTATTTCTAATATACACATACACTTCTCTTTTTATGTTTAGCGTACTGTCTTGTATGTATTACACACTTTATATCATCCCTTTAATTATTTATTTGTAAGTTCTTTTATCTGTATATATTAATGATAACATGAGTGGGAGCTCATGAAAGAAAGAGACAGACAGACAGACAGACAGAAAGGAGAGAGAGAGGGAAAGAAAGAAAGAAAGAGCGCTCATGAAAGCATCTCTTTAGGGAGTAACAAGGTTTGGATGCCTTTCTGTGTCTCATATCGTCTCACTTACACATCTCATTGTTGCTCCACCAAAGCCAACAATTCTACTCAGCTTCAGAATGGGGTCGGGGTGCAGCTTCTGGAAAATCAAATGGCCACTATTACTTACCAATTATTTCTATACAAAAAACATACACACACAATAAGTGTGTGTGTGTTTAACAGGAGGTACTTCATCAGAAACGTTTACCTATTACCACTTTATGATCTCCTCCCACCTTATAGGTCAACCGTATAGGAGTAAGTTTACTGACAGTTATGTCCAGTGAAAAATAAGCAATTTATCAGTCACCTTCTTCTCCAATCATTAGTCAGATTATGACCACTGGGCAGCTGTTGACCAGCAACAGCAAACATGACAGTGATGTGGTCGGCAGTGAGGCTGGGGTTTTTACACACATGGGTCCCACTGCTAGAGTGCTCATAGTGGACTAGGACTAGAAGATGGCTGTAATCAGCTGTGTTCCATTAAATGCTTCTTACTTGTTGCAGCTTTGCTGGTTTGGCTGAAGGCAGAGGAAGAGGACGTGGAACAGCAGCATTAACCACCTAAAGAGAAAAAGACACTCATTTTACACTCAGCCAAATTCACTTGTGTACAGTTAAAACGTTGCAAAGAACATTCTTTACAATATTTTTGTTGTACAAAGAGAAATTTAGACTAAGACTAAAACTAAGATTAAATTTACATAGGCATCTGGGGATCTGTTACAGGTGTCCATGTTTGTGTTTTCTTCTTTCTTTCCTAAGAAAACGACTTTATGACTTACCACAAACTCAGGAGTGGTTTGAGGATTTTCAATCCGTCTAGATACACAACTCCATGATTTTCTAGGCTAGTGCTGGAAAAAGGGCTTTTGACCAACACTCTTCAACATATTTAATCTTCTAGTGTGCACATCTACAAATTTCTCTCCAATAAATAAATCATTAAATCATTAAAACCCTATATTTGATTGAAAATAGTACAAACACAACTTATCAAATTCTTTGGATGACCTACTGAATCGCAAGACATTTTGATGTATGCAATTGTAGCACATGGTGCTATCCCATGATTCAAGTACTAACAGTTCTTCTGAGATTAAAAAAAATATCTTCTTTGAGCTACAGAATATGGATTCAGGAAGAATACATGGCAAAAAAGCAGGTTAATGCCACAAAAAGCATCTCAAATACTGAAGTTGCTTGGATAGGGAACACTTGCGTACTGAAAGAGTCATGCTACGCATGCTGTGTCCAACCTAGTACGTACCGTCTAAGTAGGCGATTTTGAACGCAGCGGGAGTCAGAAGTTAAGACGTGGAAGCGTTCACCACTTGGTGAAAGACCGCATGGGCAAACAGAACAACGGTTCGAGAATAACCTCTCTCAACATAATACAGCAAAGAAGTTGGAGATTTCACCTACTGTACATTAATTAATTTTAAAAATTGTAGATTGTGGGTATATCTCTGTATGCGAGGGAAAAGTCCCAAAATCAACACTGGATGGCTTGGAGCCCTCAGGGAGCACTGCATTTAAAAACAGACATGATTCTGTAGTGGAAATCACTGCAAGGGCTCAGAAACACTTTAGAAGACCCTTGTCTGTAAATATTGCTGCAATATATGAACAGGATCCAGAAATAGCATAATATTCTTTGATTTTGAATATTCTATAATATTCTTTCATTTAAGATGGACTGAGACAAAGTGTCCTGCGGTCTGACAGTCAACATTTTTGATTCTTTTTCAAAACACCGCATCCTCTAAGCTAAAGAGAAGAGGAACCGACCAGCTTGATATTAGTGCACAGTGCAAAACCCAGCATCTGTCATGCTATGGGAGCGCTAGTGCACATAGTATGGGTGACACATCTGTGAGGGCGGCATTAATGCTAAATGATAAATACAGGTTTTGGGGCAACATATGCCATCCAATGTTTTTTTTAGAGTAGGCGTCGCTTATTTTAGCAAGACAAAGATGCATTCATGCAACTATAACAACAGCTTGGCTCCGCTGTAAAAGACCCCAGCTGCTAAACCGGCCTGTCTGCAGTCCAGACGGGTCACCCACTGAAAACGTTTTATACATCAAGGAAAAAATGACAAAGCAAAAATGCAATAACATTTCACTTTTAAAGCAACAGCAGTTTATCTCCTCAGTTCCCAAATGCTTATAGAATACTATAAAAAAAAAAACAACAATATATATAACACAGTGGGAAACATGAAGCAGTCCCAACGTTTTGAAGCATGCTGGCATAAAATTTTAAATATATTTTTTATATAAAAGTAGCAGTAGTGTTGCATCACTCACAGCTACTTCCTCACTATCTGTTGAATGTGTGCTGACATCCTCCTCCTCATAGTGAGCAAACACGTGCACTCCTTCTTCCTCATCACACACTATCCTGTCTTCCTCAAGGGTCTGTGAGCTCTGTCTTGGGCTCTCTTGATCTCCAGAGTGTGTAGAGGTCAGCTCAGGCAGGCTGGCGGTCAGGAGGAGTGACTGCTGCTTAACACGCTATGCATACACACACACACACACACATCAGCGAAAGTTATCAAATGTGCAAAAATGCTTTTACATATTTTCCCAAAACATCTGTTAAACTACACCCCGCTTTTCCTTCAGGCCACATAGACCTACCAGTGTGGTGTAGGAATGGTTAAACTAAACAAAACTTTACTTTGCTGTTGAGCACAGCTGCTTTACACAGAAGTGAATTCTGTAAATGTTTTTGCTGATTTTAACATATCTACAAAGTTATAAGACAATAATAATGAAAGTAGATAAAATAAATAATTGAATAAAATAGGGCCTGTGCTAACCTTAGGGCACATTTGAGCGCACATATTTTTTCCAACATGTCAAATTCAGCAAATAAATAGAAATGATACATGAATTGATTACAAGAAAATGTTAAATTTATTTTAGTTATTTATTTTCACTAAGACAATCAATAAACATGGACATGCTTTTTCACACAACCTGCAGGACTAAAGATTAAACAGAGGAAGCTAAATTTAGACACTAAATATGTCAAATCTGAAGCAAAAGGAAAATTGTATAAATAGGTATATATTGTAGAAATTGTAGAAATTTGACTGAACCATTTCCTTTAAATATATAACACTAACCAAACCACTTTTCAACTTCAGTGTGAAAGCTTTTCAATAGCAGCGATACGCACTGAGCAGTATAACAAGCTCTAGTTTTCTGTGATTGTCTATTTTCTATGACTTCAATTGATAAGGCTGCAACACTGAGGTGCAAAGTAAGAGTTTTGGAGAATGATTCAGTGAGCAGTGCATTTTGGGGATTATAGTCACAGCTTGAAACGACTGGTTTAAAGAAATTACGCGTCTAAAAAATGCCTGTTTTGACAAGCAAAACATTTTGTTACTCTTACTCTTACTAGCAATGAAAACTGCAACAGAAGCCTTACTGGTACATCTGCTCAGCCTGTGAACTGCAAAAAAACACCATTTATATCTTTAGAGCTATAGTTTAGCATCATGATACCCAGCACTTCATACAATACCCACGCCCCTTTACCTCCTCTCTCACTCACATGTTTCGGTGTAGTTATCTGCTGGATAAGTGAGACACGGTCCTGCACAGGTTTGCTGATGCTCACACTGCAACACTCCTCCTCTCGACTGTTATTAACCACAGCTTTGTCTACAGAAAAGGAAAAGGTATGAAGGTATGTGTGTGTGTATATATATACAGTATATATATACATACACATACAAAGAGAGCGAATAAGAATGAATATGAGTGCATCCATACCACGCTCGCTTGGGTTGGTGAGACCTTTCTGTATAGAATCAAATGGCATTTTCATACCATCAGAGGGAAACCTTTGAAAACACACAAGAACAAGTCTTAATTTACTGATGAGACATACTGATGTATCTTTAAGTAATTTAAAGTGGCCAGATATCAGAATAACATATGCAAAGCTAAACTATCAACATCTTTTTAATAACACAAACAACAGTTGTGTTCATTTTGAGGGAATCTAAAAATACTAACAGTTCTTTCAGAAAAGAGTCATCCACACACTGTTAGTACAGCACAGGAGCTGCTCTGCAACTACCAAAGATTTAAAACATTATAGAAAGTGTGTAAATCCAAAACAGTTTCTACAATATACTATGATAGGCATAAGATCAGAGGTTTTTGCTCATAAAACTAATAAAATTGACACACATAAGCAAGGTGTGCAGCTTACCTGATGTAGTCGTAGAGCTGATGCCAGCTGCTGCCCTTTGGTACAGGAAAACACATCTCTCTGGGCATGGGGGCTGTGCCTTCCGGCAACACCATACCAGCCTGCCGGTACTCTGAAAATGACAGACCTACAGATACACAGACAGAAGGAGAGAGAGAGAGAGAGAGAGAGAGAGAGAGAGAGAGAGAGACAGAGAGACAGAGAGAGACAGAGAGACAGAGAGAGACAGAGAGAGACAGAGAGAGAGAGAGAGAGAGAGAGAGAGAGAGAGAGAAATATAGTACATGTTTTGGTATGTGATCTGATATGTTTATTTAAGTGTAAGTATATACCCGGGTCTAGCAGCAGATCACTGGTCATGATGTTTTTGACAGTCATGTTGGCACAGAGTTTGATGCTCTTCAGATGGCTGTGTGTTCGGTTCAGGTAAACAGAAAGCACATAACGCAGGTCCATCATCAGACACGTCCAGCGCACAGACACTGGAGCTGGACCCACCAAACCTGAAACAAACACCAACACCACAGAAACAGCTTAATCAGCTAAAATTCCACAGATTTTTCAGAAATTGCTAAAATGCAAACAAAGTCATTCTGAGTGGTCTGAAGGAAAATTCTCCATCCTGGAGAAAATGACTGATTCAAAATTATTTACACTGGTGGTGACAGGACTCAGCAGCCTGAAGAGTTTAACTTCCTAAGGCCTACGACATATTTTCACAATTCAGAGAGATACACGCAGAGTGCTGTAAGGTAAAACATGTTTGCAAAGAATGCATTACAACTCCTGGTTTCTACGACCACCATTATATGTATGTAAGCAGTTTTTTTATTTGAATTCCCTTTTAACCACTGACATTTAATAACCAAATGTGCATTCGTAATTTTCTGTTAGTTTCACAGTAGTTACTCCATTTTTAAGGTAAACTCAATGAATGATATTTGTTATTCTGAGTGGTCTGACCTTGACCATGTATCGCTCCACCCTGCATGTATTTTAAAAATTATGT